>JAOBAT010087872.1:0-18115 GCA_026413305.1 Hydrozoanthus tunicans
CAAAGTTTCAGTTTGTTTAATTGTATTTAAAGTGAGTGACAACTGGTTGCTTTAGAAACTTCCATTTTGCTCATAAATATGCTTTCATTATGCCTCCACCCCCCCCCCCACCGGGGTGTCATGTGACCATAAGTCTGGTTAATTGATCAAAGTTTCAGTTTGTTTAATTGTATTTAAAGTGAGTGACAACTGGTTGCTTTAGAAACTTCCATTTTGCTCATAAAAGCTTGGGCAAGTGAAGTGCAAAGTTGAATCCACTGCTTACCTAGGCTGTAAAACAATACTGCTGCTGATGCCATTGTCGCATGGCCACACAATGGGGCTTCGCATTTTGGAGTGAACCAACGCAACTTGAAGTGAGATCCTATAATCAAAGGCCAAGATCAATCATACAATTATTACAGAATCAATTCTTCACTAGGTTATTGAAATCTTGGTCAGCTGCACAGTGGTCAAGTGGTTAGGGATTTTGATTAATAAGGCTCATGAGATCAAGCCCCAGTCTGACCACTGTGTTGTGTCCTTGTTCAAGGCTAGGCACTTCTAGTCGACTCAGCTTTATAAATGAGTAACAGTTCTGTTGAAGGCTAACCTGCGATAGATTAGTGTCCTGTCCTGGGGGAGTCAAAAACTCTCATCTGCTTAACATTATAGAAACTGGAGAAAAGTGCCGGCCCTATGAGCCACCTAGGCTCGAGCAAAAATTAGCTAAGCTTTGCTTTTTATTCAAATCTTGAGACACTCACATCATTCTCATCTGACTTTAAGTTCTGAGCCTGAATTTGATCAGCTCCAAATTCTGAGAAGCTATTTCCCTGCTCTAAGACTAAACTTTGTTAACCACAACACTGACTCTAAATAACCCCAAACCCCAAACTAGGAGCTACAAGGAATTGGTAAATGTATTGAAAAAAAACAGATAGTAGACAGTACAACATGACAAAATAATTGAACAGAGGATTTCGATTCTAAAATTCTGCTGGTTTTAACAAGATTGTAACTAATTTACAAACTTTCCAAGTAGAAGAGGATTAACTTTATATTACTTAAATCAGATATTCAAATATATAAAACAGGTCTTAAAGATTCTGTTTTTCTGAGAGGGAAATTTGCAGAAAAGTCTACCTTTTGAATAACTGTGTTTTGTATCAGTTGACAATGCAATAACAAATGCTGTCTCTGACAAGTTCATTTCTGCAGCAATTTTTTGGCAGTCATCATCATTTGGTTCCTAAAGGGAAGAGCATTGTGGGGGCCCAACATGGAAATGAGATATTGGATTAACAACATGCATGACAGTTTATATGACTATATGGCCAAATCATTAATTGTCCTACTGTATTTTAAGTCTATATCAAAACAATATAAATTAAAATAGGTAGTTAATTTTGCTTTTTTTAAAATAGATTTTTTACAGCTCAAAATCACAGTGGTTATTACCAATGATATTGAAGTTCATGCAAGGTGAGTTGACAAAACTACACAGACAAAGCACAACCATTCAACTATAGTTTTGAGCACGATATTATGATTTTCTCAAACTTTTCAACTTGATAAAGCTTTGCCTTGGAGTTTGTTTCAAGGTTTCAGACTGTGTTGAAACATTTTGCAGGGTTGGCAGAGCATTCTTAAACAAGGAGGGGGGACGCACCCCACCAAATTTTGTTTTGGGGGCTTCAGCCCCAGCTGCCCCCCCCCCCCCCTACTCTGCCTACTATGCATTAATGTACTGTGTGGTCTCAAGCTGCAAATTAAAAGGTCCACACATATATATTCTTCTGTTCATGACTGGGTGTTTAGGGAACCAAACTCCAACCATTCTTTTTAAACTACAGTCTTAACTATGAGTTAACTACAGCTTAATTTACACACAGTCAACTAGTACTGCTGTTTACAACTGAAAAATAATTTTGAAAATTTTAAAGTGCATGTACTATATGATGAAATATCAGATAATTAAATAATTTGTTATAATGAGGGGTTACAGTTAAAGTTTACCAAATGAAATGACGTTTGCATTTGAACTGATACCCGAGTACCTTTGGTATAACTGTGGCTTTCATCCAATGTCAGGCGTATAATAAAAGCAGTCATTGATAAATTCATCTCGGCACCAATTTTTTGGTACAATTCATCACTGAATTCCTAAGGAAAAGATTTTGGTGTATTGAAAAGGTTTTTGCTTTTTAAAACCTAAATGATATGGCTCCAGAATTTAAGTAAGCAAACCAATATAAGGTCTAGAATTTCAGTACACGAAAATCATACTTAACTGGTATCCGCTAAAATTAAACTCAATTGGTTTTTCATTGAATTTATCAAGAAAATGGTTTGAGAGACCACTGGACAATTGTTTCAGTTCAGTTTGAGAATGTTTTGGTGAGTTAGACTTTATTCCGTTATCAAACCAAATGCAAACAAGCTCGATTTTCTTTCTCATAAAGTGTAAGCTAGTGAATGGTGTATATAATTTTTTACCCAAACAGAGAAAGTAAAATCAGACCCAAAACATTCCCACCCATTACTTTGATCAAAGCCTACCCCTGTTTTTAGCTAATGCACTAGTCATTTGACATCCCTGCACCCCTGCACCCCCACACCCCCCATCCGCGCATTAGCTGGGCATTAGCGGGGCTTTCAAATGTAACTCAAGCTTTTTTAGTGCCCCAGTGGTCAAAGATTTGCAGGTAGTCACTCTTGGTGAGAGCATCATAGTAATGAATCATAGACAATCGTTCACACTACATAAAGTAACATTAGGAGCTGTAAGTTCAAGCTGCATTGGTGTCTACCTATTGAACTAAAAAGGCTCAAAATAATTTTTGCAAGGAAGTATTTACACTGTGTTATTCAGACCTACGGAGGGTATTTGTATGCAAAAAAATAACAAACCACCTTCTAAAATTAATATTTTACTGCGGAGTTGATTGAGTGATTGACAGATCAGGGTTCCCATCACCTTGAAAAGTCAGGGGAGATCGCTTCACCTCGTTCCAGTATAAGTCAAGGGATTAGCCACAAAAGTGAGAAGAGGTAACAAAACTTTGGTTGTTTTTGTGCCATTGGCTACCGCTGCATAAAAAGCTGAGCAGTATACTAATTTACCATGATGATAGGCTGGCTTTGCAAGGTGTCGGTGTGTTACTTTGTCTTATTCAGCTCCTTCAATTTTGCATGTGCTGCCTAGTTTGTGATAGTGATTACCAAAAAAGGGCATTCAACTGATGATATGATAATATAAAGCTTTTGGTTGGTTAATAATGTTTGTGTTTTATCTCCTAAATTCGTTTGGCAAGGGCATTCACTCTTGGAGGTGGGTTTCACAGGGGACACCGTGTCATTCACTTCTCAGATTATCACCGCAAACTGGGGTGCTCACTGCCTTTTAATTGTCAAAAAGTTGAATGCCCCACTAAAATGCGAATGCGTAGGGAGGGTGCAGGGCTGCCAATTGACTCGTCTCTCTGCAAGTCTTTTGATTTTCTGGTTCCAATAAAGATCGAGGCCATAGTTTGCAGAGAGCTTAACTGCAGAATACCCTGCTACTGTGGAAAATTACAACTGTGCATTCCTCGTTCTATAAAAATAGATGCGCATTACAATCCCGGGGGGTAGCTCGGGGTCAAAAGGGTAGGGACAACCGTGGGAAAAGTCCCATAAATGTACCCTAAAATATAACAAGGGATAAAAATATATAATTCCCCACTAAAAATACCTCTCGGTTTTAAAATTACCGTTTGAAGGTTTGTAACATAAACTACTGCAAATACCACTAGGAAACGTACTTGTTCTCCGACTAGGCAAACAGCAGCTGGATTTCCACCGAAAGGTTTTGCAGTAAATGCATCTGCAATAAACATTGGATATTCACGTGGCTCAGCCGCCATATTAAAAACCAGCCTACTCTGATCTTGTAAGACGTGAAACCACAGGTAGCCCAGGCTTGGTGTAATCGATTGTATGCCAGAGTTATTATACTTCTAATTCGTGCAAATGTCATGAGTTTTCTATTTCATATCTCAGTTCTTGCCTCCTTTTGTCTCGCTGGTACTTTTAAGAGATTTCTGAAGTCATCTAGAGGTGAACGGAAACTTAGAGGTTCTCCCAGGGAGATTCTAGAGACATATGTTGCTCGTATGTACATATTAGTTCCAGCAACATAAACCAGGATAAAACTGTTTCAGGAGAGTTTTAAAACTTTTTCGACGTGTGTACGTGCGCAGTATTTTTAGGGGTTAAAAAATTGTCAGTCCGTTACCTTTTAGGGGTTCAATTAAAAGAAATCCTGTGGTAAACCAACAGCCTGACAATTTTTTGGGTTGAAAACGTGAAGCTATTGGACTGCTTGCAGTCCCGTGTTTTAGCAAACGTGCGTGCTGAACAATAAATTAAGACAAAATTCCTTTGGCGGACGTCCTATTACGTGCGCGCCTTCATTCACTGCATCATCACGTTCAGCGCAACACGAGGGGACTTAGCGCCAACCTGATAGCTATCCAGGGAACAATTTCAGCTTTCAAATGGTATTTTTTAGGGTAATTTTCAAACCAAGCTGAGAGGTATTTTTGAGGGTGGAAAATTTCTATGCCTTGGTATTTTTTAGGATATTTGTGGGACTTTTCCGACGGTCAGCCCAACTTTTTTGAACTCGAAGTTCCCCCCCACGCACTTTAACCCTTCTGGTACCATATAACTTCTAGTTTTTTGTGGCTTTCAAAAGGTACTTGCTTATAAAATGCAGGATATAGCTGTGTATTTTAATGTTAGAACTTAGAAGCGATGGTTAGGCCATAAAGGAAAGGTAGACAACTTATTGACGTCACTTTCAACATTCTCAAGGCGTTCCTGGCCTTGTTGAGACGATTCCTGAGGTCGCTGCCTGCGCTCTGGCGTCGTGCTTGACAGTGCTACCGAGGTTGGTAAATTCTTCTATTGTTGGAAGATCTTCTCCACTTACTTTGATCGGTAAGGGGTTTGGGGCATTCTACATCATCACTTCTTCGTCTTCTTTTGGTTGATCTCCAAGCCCACTTGTTGTGTAAACATGCTGAGACGGGTGGTTTTCTTTTGCATGCGGTGGTGAGTGCGTGAAACCAACGCCTGGTCATCGGCGTAGCACAGATCTTAAAGGGTTGAGAAGAGGGTCCACCTGATAACCCGTGGTCGGTCCGATGTTGTTTGTCGCATCACCCAGTAAATCGTAAGATTGAAAAGTAACGCCAACACAGAGCAACCCTGTTTGACACCAGTCACCACACTGAAGCTTAACTCACTGTTTCCCACTCTGTACTTGAAACTATTGTAAAAGCTCTTGATGACAGTGACGATTTGTTGCAGAATTCCGTATGCCCTGAGGATGTGCCGTAGACTTTCCCGGTGAATGCTGTCAAAAGCCTTTTCAAAATCCACGTAGATGATGTACAGCTGTCTCTGCCATTCTGTTCACTGCTCTTTGGTGTTGCACAAAGTAAAGATTTGATCCATGTGCGCACCTTCGTACCTTTTGAAAACCTGCCTGTTTTTTTTTTGTCAGTCTCTGGTCCACTGCTTTAGAAATCCGACTGATGATGAGCTTAGCTAGGATCTTGCTAGGGATAGATAAAAAGTGTGATTCCTCTCCAGCTGTTCCAGTTGCTCAGTGCTCCTTTCTCTGGAATCTTCACAATGACGCCCTCTGTCCAGTCATCAGGTTGTTGTTTCTCCTCCCATGCTGCTGCAAAGAGTGGTTGAAGAGCTTGTGCTGCTGGTTTCTGGGTCCGCCTTGAAAAGCTCTGCGTCGAGGTTTCCTCTCCTATGGTTTTTCTGTTCTTTAGGGATTTGATAACTGACACGATTTCCTCTTTCTCTGGTGATGCACTGTTGACATTTAGGTCAACATCAAGATCCTGTACTTCTGCATCAATTGTTGGTGGTGGTCTGATCAAAATTTCGCTGAAACGTTCTGCCGATTTTGCCTTTTCCTCTGCTTCTTTAGCGGGTAGCCTTCCTTGCTTGTCAACAAATGGAGTGTCGGTGGCTCCCCGATATTTGCCGCTGACGAACTTGGTGATCTTATAAACCTGTCCCTGTTCTCTTCTGCTGGCGGCCTCCTTAGCTTAACTTGCCAGGTTTTCTATGTGTGCCCGTTTATCTGCCCTTGCCATCTTCTTCACTGTCTTATCCGCCTCTCTGTTATGCTGCTTATATCGCTCCTTCAATCTTTCTGATCTGGTGTCCACGACTTTCTTCTTCAAGGCTCTTCTGTTTTTGATGGCTTGCCAAGTAACTATTTATCCAAGAAAAAATGGATTGAAAACCGCACCCTTTCCTGCGCTAGCGGACCATACCCGTATAGGCAATATATATGGGAGTAACCCCCCCCCCCCGGACCTGATCCAATGAAACTGCTCTGTAAAGTATATAAAGGAGGTAGATGCACAATCAGGCCCGGCGGAAGCAGTTCAGAGTTGGTTAAAAAGGGGGAAGGCGGGAAATTTAGCTTCTCTGAAACGCATATCTGGCCCATTTTCAGAGAGAATTAACGGAAAAATCAGTCGAGTACAGTTTGTCAGCCCGACAGTGCAATTCACTCTGCATAATTTTTTTCTTCATTTCTTCTATTGTTAAATTTTTTATCAATCACCTGACCTTGCAAGGGTTTTTTTACTTTCCCCCCACTCCTCTCCCATCACTTTTCTAATGGTCCGTCACTAAAAGGTACAAGCGTATACCCCATCCTTAAACGTGCCTCAAAAAACTTGGATCAGAAGCATCAAAACCTTTTAGTCCATCAATTGGCTTCTCCTTTACAGGGGGGGAGGGGGGTTACAAGGCCGGCACACTCGGCCCCATTGCACCACTGGGCTTTGAGTTTGTTATTGGTGGGGGAAAGGAGGGGTTACAAGGCCGGCACACCCGGCCACATTGCACCACTTAACCTTGAGTTTTTACTTATTCCAACAATACAGCTCAACCTCTACCTAAAAAAAATCTTTATCTTCGATTGTCAGTTATACAATTTTCGTAAAATTTTTCGTTTGTAATATTTTTTCGTTATCAACTTTTAATGATGATATACGATTAGTGAATACTGAATACTGAGGCCGTCATACATACGTCATACAAGGCCGTCACACTTGGCCCTATTGCACCCATGGACTTTGAGTTTGTGATTGGAGGGGGGAAGGAGGGGTTGCAAGGCCGTCACACTTGGCCCGATTGCATCCATGGATTTTGAGTTTGTGATTGGAGGGGGGAAGGAGGGGTTGCAAGGCCGGCACACTCGGCCCCATTGCTTCTCACGGGCTTTGATCTTCAACATTATCGTTCTTTGTTTTGTACGTGAAAGACTTTAATTCGTTAAGCCCAGGCTTCAAACAAACACTTTTCATAATATATTTAAGCATAGTATTTTAAGTTTCCATATAATACAATTCAAATGAATATCTTAATGTAATATATTTAGTAGTATTCTGTATTTATCTTTCTTGTAGTTTTTTAGATTTCTCGTAACGCTTATATATAGTGAGGTCCATTTTGGAAACCACTATTGAGTGAGGTCTCCGCAAGGAGTATTGTTCTTACTTTCTTCTAAAATTTGATTTTTCCTTCTAGAACAAGGGTTGCCCTCCCTGCAACCTCTACTCGGCCGTTATCTTGAAACACAATCTTGAGTTCTCCACCTCGAGTGGAGCACTGACGAGCTGTTTGACAAAAAGGAAAACTCTCTCACAGCTAAAACTAAAAGTGATAGCAATCAATAAGGGGAGGAAAGGAAGGAAGAAAGAGAGGGGGAATGGAAGGAATTCTTAAAACGTTCTTTGTATACTCAACTCGAGAGTTGAAAATTATCCAAAAAAGCTTTTGATTGTTCAGCAATGATTTGAGTTATACAAGTATTTGCACGACTTCACAATACGAGAGCATGCTGCTGGTACACATAGTCTCGAAGTTCTCTTAATGGTAAAGGAGGGTAAGGAAGGATGGAGGGAAGGAAGTTTGGGTAGATGGAAGAAAGGGACAAAGGAAGGATGGGAGGAAATAAGGATGGGACGAAGGAAGGAAGGGATGGAAGGAGGAAGGGATGGAAGAAGGAAGGAAGGAAGGGATGGAAGGATGGAAGGAAGGAAGGAAGGGATGGAAGGAAGGAAGGGATGGAATAAGGAAGGAAGGAAGGAAGGGATGGAAGGATGGAAGGAAGGAAGGGATGGAAGGATGGAAGGATGGAAGGAAGGAAGGATGGAAGGAAGGAAGGAAGGGATGGATGGTTGGAAGGATGTATTGATGGAAGGAAGAAAGGAAGGAAGGGAGAAATGAGGAGTAGATAGACATGGAGGAAGGTAGGAAGGATTGGATGAAGAAAAGGGAGGGAAGAGGAGTGGAGGAACGGATAGAAGAAGGGATGAACGAAGGTAAGTAAGATGGGGTGAATGGAAGGAAGGAATGGCGTGTATTGTCTTGTTCGTAACTGTCTGCAAGTAATCAGTCACTTACCATAAAGTTCCTTCTTACCAAGCTGAGAGGACCAGTAGCAACCAAGGACTGTGTGTGCAGCTCCTGTTTGTAGGTGTACAGTAAACTTAGTAACAGGGGAAGTGTTTGCTATCACATAATTCATTTAAACAAGTCAAAATTTTTGCAACTCAAAATCGGCTAAGTCAATTTGTTTATTGTTATTTTCTTGAAAATTACCCCATACAAGAAAACAATATAAAACTGACTTGAAAACCACATTTTGGATTTTCACATTTCAAGCTTCACCGTACCGGCAGCCAGTCTGTAAAAACGTCGAGTGAATCATCGAGGAGAGAATGAAGAGCACAATAAATGCCAAGTTGGGGGACCACCAAGCGCGATTCAGAAAGGAGCGATCATGAACAGATCCAAAAGCCAATTTGCGCATTGTTGCGCAGTGTTGTTGATGTTAAATTTTGTAGACTCAAAACGATGTTTTGCAGCCTTGAGAGGCCGAGGGAATACCTATAGTAAGTGATGGAGCTTTATGGAATTCCATCCAAGTACAATATCATCAAACAGACATACGAAGGAACGAGGAGCAGAGAACTGCAAAGAGAGTCATCAAAACCGTTCCAGATTTGATCAGGTGTGAAACTTGGTTGCCTCTTGTCTTCATTCCTGTTTCTCCCCGTCATTTATTGGGTGATGAAGTAGAGATGGCATACAGTGGACCCTGATACAGCAGCTTGATACCTGGATTTTGCTGATGTCTTTGCACTACTATCACATTCCCACCAACAGATGCTGGAAAAAACAGCAAGATCGGCAGAGGCAGCAGCACAACTAGGACTGAGTTTTATTTCAGAGAAGACCATGCGAAGTTATAAAGATTAACACACATCACTTAGAGCCTGGGCTAGGAAGACTACAGTAGTCCTCAGAAAAAGAAATCAGTCGCTAGTCAATGGCTGTCTCCACAAAATCCTTGGCACAAAGATGGCCCGAGAAGATGCCGGAAATCATGAAGAGCTGTGACAGCACAGGTGACAACTGCCTCCAACCATCGAAGTTAGAAAGTGAAAATTGGGTTGGATTGCCCTCATCCCGAGCAGGCTTCTCAAAACTGGCCGGCTGGCAGCCGAATGAGCTGCCCCTTTCAGTCATTTTGACGCCTCTAAAAGTTGCAAAACCACTTCCAACCAGCACGGAAGAAAATTGATCTTAAGCCAAGAGTCTTAGCTTCCACATGTTAAACAAGAAATATCATGGTTCTGTTGAAGAAGTCAGTTCTAGTTTATGAAACTGAACACAAGTTATGGCACTGTTTATCGCATTTGGTGACTTTTGGGGCAATGCAATCTGGGGTTTGCAAGGCGCTGTCTGCCTCAGGAACCCTTACTAGTATAACGGGGTTACAGTTAGTCTTAATTGCTCATTTGGAATCCAGTCGCTTACACTGAAGCTTTAACCTTCTCCTCTGGGACATTTTGGGAACACTGCCTGAGAGGAAGGAGCAGCAGAGCATCACCCAGCATGCCCTGCGCTGAGACTTGCCTGACTAAAGAAGACATGGACCACCAAGGCACACCTGGTGTTGCTCTTGGGAGTCCAAAATGAAAGAAGCTTGATTGGACTGGCACTGAGCAAAATATGGGAAATCAAAAATATTACAATTGACTGATTGTCAATTCTATTAGTGTCAGCCTATCTGACGCCTTTGTAACTCAAATAAAAAAAATATCCCTGGAGTTTTGAACTCTGTTAAATTATGCAAATTATACTCACCTGTTACAGGATCCTCAGGAACACCCCACCAAGGGTTGAAATACCGTGATACAAAGTCATACTGACCACCACTGTCGTCTTGGCAACCATTTTCACAATCTCCCTTAAGAGTCACAATAACTCCTCCACAAACATTCATCTCACATGTAGGTGCAGCAAGCATTGCAGTAAAATCCGGCTTTATATCTTCGAATGCTTTTCTAAAAAACAGTTATAATGCAATTTATTATTGTATACATTATAAACTTGAAGTGAAATTTGATCTCAAAAAGGGAAACTGGGATGAGCAGTTTGGATCTGTTCAAAACTGTGTGACTGTGAATGTTAACCTTGTCTCATTCCATATTTATTCAGCTACTATATCTTCTTTTAAACTACAGAAGTATCATGAAAAAACTTAAATATAAAAGTAAAAGTTAAATTACCTGCATACCTGCTAACAGAATCTTGTAATCGAATCAACAATGTTTTGTTTGTGGCATACTGGATGTCTTGGCAAGGGAGATCACCAATAACAGCCTACAAGTGAATCAATTCATAGACGGCAAATAGAGTTGTCAGTAAAGTATTTCTATGAAGTTTGCAGTTGGAATGAAAAAGAAAAAAGAAAAATGCAGTTAGAACCATGATCATTGTATACAGCTGTTTTAACAACAGACTGTGTTACTAGCATTAAATACATGCAGACAATGTTCCCCAGGGAATGATTAGAATAATCCCTGTTAAATATATGTAAAAATTTGCAAATACATATGTGCATGGTGATAATGTTTTGAGTCTGAATGTTTAAATATATGAATTTGAAGGTGCTATGATACATGTAAGAGTAGGAATTCAGCAACTTTACATGTATATAAGCTTTGAAAAACAATGTCATTATTCTGATCCGAATGACACAATGCAAAATTGCACAACCATATGCAGTGGGTTATTACTGACCTTGATGAGTGTCTCTAAATCTTGTTTCTTCTATAACAACAAACAAAAACTAAAGTAAGTAAGCAAGAAACTAAAATCTTGCCAATTTACAGAAAAAAAAATTAACACGAAGTTCTGTAATAGCATTATTCATTTGCAAAGTATATCTGGGCAAATATATAGAGGCACAAAAAAAACAAATATTGACCTAGCCAAGTCTTAGGGAACATAATAGGTTTGACGAATGAGTGCCGCAAGTGTGCCCTGCCCCCCACCCCCACCCCTCTAGAAATTTTTTTAAACATTTTCCAACTTAATGGTTTTAGGCATAATCACATCAAAGTGTGTGGAATTTCTGTCAAAAAAGTATAATATTATTTTAAAGCTGTTTAGCTAAATAATTTGCATCAGAAAACTATTAACTACTAATTAAGTGGGCCAGCTCTTTTAGCCCTGCAAACCAAGGGAATTATTTTAAAAAAAACAATGAAACTGCATATTCGATAGTCTAACCAAAATATATACAAGATAGGAAGAGCTGAGAATACCTCATAAATGGAAGAACACGGGTTCTGTGGCAGATCAAGGTGGATGAATTTTCCTGTTCAGGAATTAAAAATTATATTAAAAGTGTACTGATAAACTAAATGCTAGAAAAGTTACAGTTCTAACAAGTTAGTCTTGCTTCATATCAGAACCAACTCTTAACTCAATTGCAATGTAATTCTGAACCAACAATATATATAGTCTGAAAACTATTGTGTATCCAACGTTAACAGCAACAGACTTTTAAATTCCAATAGTTCAAACTTTACCTTCTCTCCTGGCAATGAGTTGACTGCTCATTGTATCAAAGGTTATACTGTCATGTGGGTTGCCTGATGACATTTTAAAATGCAATGTGGAACACGTTTAATTTCTTAAAGTATACCCCAAACATAATTAATATGCAAAGAACCAGGGTGAAAGAGTACTAAGATTTAAACCATGACTTATCAAGTGGCTTGATCAGAAGTTGAAATTAACCTTAAACAATATAATTGACTGATTCAAGACTCAAGTGTTTTGCTAAATAAAATGACTTTCTAATTGATTGATCGTTCGAATCAAATAATTCGTTGACTGATTGATGTCAAGACAATTGACAGTATATCATTAAATAGTTGCATGATTGAGTGGATTAATCATTTTGTAAACTGAGGCCTGCTTCAAACACCGTATTTTAACCGTATCGAATTAAATTGATTTTGATCTGGGGCTGATTGAACCGGTGATTCAAACACCGAATTTATTTCCAACGAATTGAATTTCTACCGTATTATCCAGTAGGTGGAAGCAAATTTAATTCACTACCAAATTTAATTCGGTACACTGCTTCAAACACCGTATTTTCACCAAATTTAATTCGTGAATTTAATTCGACATGGTTAAAATACGGTGTTTGAAGCAGGCCTGTCAGACTGGAATGATTACAGTTAATTAAACCCCTAAGGATGGACACCCAGATAAGGTGGACACCTCTATAAAATGGACACCTAAACTTAGTCCATGCCATTTTCTCATGCAGTAACTTATTGTATTTTAAGTCTATACATAAGATGTACACCTCTTTTAGATACTTAGGCAGTTAGAGAGGTTGGACTGTATGAGTATCCATTTGCTTAAATGATCATTGAATGTCTGATTGACCGATCTCCTGATCATGTCAGTGTTTGAGTGACTAATAACTCATTTCATCAAGGACCCTTTGTGAGATTTTTAAGTGAGGGCTGTTGTGTTGAGGAAAGATGCAGATTAAAAATCACTTGTCTATATTTCCCTAATTAAGACATCAGGAAGTGAATCAATTTGCTATGCAGATTGAGTCATTTACAATTCAATTTTAACACCTTATTCTTCTGTGTCTCACCTTTTTGTTTCAAAAACCACCATCTTTTTAGCGTCTTTTTGGAAAAAACCTGCAGTCTTTTTACTGTCTTTTTGGACAATACCTACCTTCTTTTCCAAATATTTTTCACACCAAAAAGATACCGTCTTTTGGCATCTTTTTTAAAAACGAAATACACCAAAATCGCATGCAGGGTCACATATTTTGTACCTCAACAATGAAGTGACTGATAAATGACTGGAGTGAGTGACAGCAGGTTGCTTTTAATTAGAAACTTCCATCTAGCTGAAAAAAGCTTGGGCAAGTGAAGTGCAAAGTTGAATTCACTGCTTACCTAGACTGTAAAACAATACTGCTGCTGTTGCCATTGTTGCATGTCCGCACAATGAGACTTCGCATTTTGGAGTGAACCAACGCAACTTGAAGTGATATCCTACAAATTAAAGAGCAAGCAAGATCAAGATCTGTTATATTCTTTCAATTAGGTTGGTTTTCACCGCTATTTTAAGTCACCCACAACACCATTACACACGAGGTCCAAAAGCAGTTTATTGTCTTGCACATGCTCCCAAAATAACACAACCGTACGTGACTGCAGTCACGAATACAACAAGATCACTCACAAAATTTGAGACATTTGTAACAAAATTACTTCAGTTGACAACATATATAGAGTTTATATCATTCAGCAGTTGTTTAAATATGCATATTATTCTGTACTTGTTTAAAAATTTTTGTCTTATGGTAAATTCTGGAACTGAATTGGGCAGATTCCAGTTTCTGATCGAGAAACCATTTTCTGTCCCTCCTCTTAATATAATTAGTTAAACTCTACTGGTCACAATCTTGACCCTAGCCTATTATTATTATTGAATTTCTTCAATTTTGTAAATATTTCAAAAACTATGGACTAGATAAATTTTTTCATTTTCCTCTTAAACCAAAGGAAGGAGTTGGTCTAGAACTGATCCCACTAAAATAGAGATAATAAAATTGGAGCAGCTAAGGCAAATCAAGAAATTTATATTGAACAGCATGAGAAAGTTGTTCCCCCCAAACTAATTATAGAGTTTTCATTCCACTCAAATCAAATCAAAGGTTGTAAGATATCAATAGAGAGTACTACTTGGGTAGAAGAGCTTTTTTAGTTAGAAAAACAACATGAAACTATAAGACCTGTTTTTTTTAAGTCTAGCAACCTTTTGAATAACTTTGCTTTATATCAGTTAACAATGAGATAACAAATGCGGTGTCTGACAAGTTCATTTCTGCAGCAATTTGTTGGCAAACATCATCACTTGGTTCCTAAAGGGAGTAATGGTTATTTGACTTGATTAATTGACTTTGTTCAGTTATCAAACCGAATTCAATCAAATAAAATGTGGTTAATAATGGGGCCTTGCAAGTCTTACAAGAGGTTTTGGCAACAGGAGACATGGTCTTAAATTGAAGTGAAGACAACTGTCAAAGTGTTGACATGCAACAGAAGTCAGGGGCTGCGGAGTGATTTTTAGAGTGGAGGGGGGCAAACTGAGCAATATTAGTTTTTACATCATAAACTTCCTCTTACAAATTTCGAACACTAGTTAAAGTGGGAGAAAAAAATAAGGGGGGGAATAATTGCCCTTGTTAACCCCCACCCCCCCACCAGCTCCACAGCCCCTGGTCCAAGTGATCAGTAAAAGTGTGACAAATGTTTGTGAAAGCGACAAAGGGCACAAGAGATCAACTATGTATCAGAACATTCAAGAATAGATGTACTAGTCATTATCTTACTATATTTTTTGTCTGAGCTTAAAATTTTTAGAATATGCTAATGACACAGATACATTTGTTCATCATGTTTACTTGATTTGATTTTTGATAATGACTGATAAACTTGAGCTGTAACCAAATTAGCAAAGCTTGCATAAAATTTGAAAATTATGATGGCAAATTTTTGCAACAGCGACATTTTACACTAGAAAAAGATGCGACAAAAGACAAAAAAAAGTTGGACAGCCAATATTTGATCACCACTATTGCAGGCCCCTATAATAAACTACTTTAGGAAGTGATCAAAAGTAAAGAACTGACCAGTCTCTTTGGATCAGTACTGTGGTATACTATATATGTATAGTACCCAGACATCAGTAATCATCAGCATGGCCATTGTACAGATGACTCATGGGATTAACTATCACCTAAACCAAACTTTGGCTGCCTGTAGATATATGAAACTCCCAATGCTCAGTGTTCGCAAGTTAACCCACAGGCACTCCAAGCTTGCAGCAGGTCTAAGGGAATACCTTGAGTTCACCTTGCATTTGTATCTTGTGTGTATTTTGGGTGTGATCGGAGGTGTTTTCGAGGGAGTTTTGGAGATTGATTGGAACAGCAATTGTGAAAACTGCCTCGAAAACACCTCCAATCGCACCCAAAATACACCTAAGATGCAAACACAAGGTGAACTTGAGGTAGATGAACTTTATTTCCAATATTTTCAATTTTTAAATATTGGATAAATTTATAAGACTTTTTAAATTTGTATGGGAAATATTGTCCAAATTCAAAATCATTCCCTTAGACTTGCAGCAAGCTTGGGGTGCCTGTGGTATACCTTTATTGTGCGACTCAAACTTCTTTCGGGCGGAGATCAGTTTACTGCCCCGAGAACAAGTAACTTTAGTTAGTTGTCTGTTGAGTTTAGCCGGATATACCGGATTTTGTATCTGCGAGTTGAAACATATATACTTATAGGCTTCGTTAACGTATAGTATGTACGCTGATTTGAGTTCCCTCTCCTCTCTCCATCGTTATCCGAAAACCGTTTGAGTCTTTTATAACAAAAATTGCTGCAAAAGCATGAAACGTACTTGTTCTCCGACGAGGCAAACAGCAGCTGGATTTCCACCGAATGGTTTTCCAGTAAATGCATCTGCTACGAACATTGGATATTCACGTGGCTCAGCCGCCATGTTGAAACGAGCCTGACTCTTGGAAGACTGGGCACCAGCTCGCGTGACCTCGGGCAAAAAATTTGTGTGTATTTCATTGGGGATTTTCTAACTGTCGTGTTCCTTCGAAGTTTCGGGGTCGGTGAGGGAAATTGTGTTTGGGGCCGGGAAGGTCCAAGAAAAGTACCAAGATGTTAATAGGATCATGTATTCACAGTGCAGGAGTGCAGTTCGGTTGAACCGGAAACCAGAGCCATAAACTCAAACTGGTTTGCATGAATTAAATGGCTGGAAGCGCACCTATATTTATCCGCCAGGCAGAAGAGAAAGATACGGAACAAATATACAGGATTCATACAACTGCAATTCGACAACGATGTTCTACTTGCTACAGTCCAAACGAAATCGATTGCTGGTTAAGTGGCCAGTCCGTAGAGAAATATCTCCCCTTCATTAGGGCCAAAGAAATCATCGTTGCTTGTGACAGAGAAGAAGGGCGAGTTATTGGGTTCGGTCATCTTTCAAAATCTGTTACGCCTACAGTGAACGAAGACGCACCGGAAGAAGTAAATGATAGAAATACTGAGGTTTATATGGTCAAAGGCCTTTTCGTGGAACCTACAAGCGAAGGACGAGGAGTGGGGGCGGCTTTGATAGAAAGACTCAAGATTTTGGCCATCAGCGAAGGGGCGATTAAACTGAATGTACACTCAACGCTCAATGCTGTTACGTTTTATGAAAAGTTTGGATTTGTTCGTGAAGAAAAGGCGAGACACCACGTTCCCGGTAACAGCCTCCAGTGTTGGGTCATGACAAAGCTCTTGCGTGACTTGGTGATATAACCCGTCATTTGATCAGCTGTTGGGTGTTGACAAATCTCCTTGTGTGACCTGGTGACATTTATCATAGCTCCTTGTGTGACTTGGTGATATAATCCGTCATTTTATCAGCTGTTGGGTGTTGACAAAGCTCGTTGCGTGACCTGGTGACATTTATCATAGCTCCTTGTGTGACCTAGTGACATTTGATTGAAGCACGCATGAATTGGTAACTCAACCCGTCATTTGAAAGTTTTTAAGCCGGGTGATGATATTTCAAGCTCTATCCCATCGTTGGAGCATACTTATTAATCAAATGAGATAAATTAATGTGCAAGTCGACTCCGACCGGGGTACCCAGGGGTAGGGGGGGGGGGCAAAGAGAAGATGAGTCCCAGGGGCTGGGCATTTGACAGTTGGCAGTGTCCCGGTCCCCGGGCATTTGTAAACAACAAAAAACTTGCCTTTTGTTTCCGACGGCGCTCAGAAGTCAAGAGTTTCAAACACCGTCGTTTTTGAATAAAAAGAACATTTTTTTTTGTCTTAATCCGGTGGGAGCTAGTGTCACCGTTTGACCATATGACTGTTATTTTCGACTCACGAGTTTATAGTATAAAGGCCACAAGAAGAAGGAACAAAGAACAACCTCTATACGTGATAAGTTAGGTGGAGAAAAAAGCACAGTAGATGTACAATGTTCTGTTTCGTTTCTGTTTCCACAGTTTTATCCAGTTACATTAAGCTGAAACAGTTATTTTGTTAAAAATTGACAACTAAAATTTTTGTTTATATATCTTGGCCTGGTTGACTGGGGGGCCGGGCATTGTTCATCAGGGAACGGGGCATTTGCCCACAAAAATTGCCCGCTGGGCCAGGCATTTGACCAATTTTTTCAACTGCCCGGGGTTTGCCCGGGGGTTTGCCCAGGTCGCGGCTGGAATTGACTCGCAATTAATAGCTCGCTGTGCGAAAGGTCTAAGGCCTGTTAGCCCCAGTTGGTAAGGCGTCAGTCTTTCGTGTGGGAGGCCCGGGTTCCATTCCTAGTGCCGGACAGTCACTTAGGGTCTTAAAACAACTGATGAGAAGGTGCTGCCTTTGCGCTAACATCTGCAAACGGTTCGCGTCTTCTCGTATAAGGACGTTAAACCGTTGGCCCAGTCTCTCGATCTCCTACCTGGGGACTTAAAAGAACCCACATCACTTGTCGAAAAAGAGTAGGGTGTCCCGGTGTTGTGGTCTGTCTTCTACTAACTGAGCGCAACTCTTACTGAACATTACTGTGAGCCGTATATAGCGGACTATCTAAGACCCTCAATACCAGAGTCATCTGTAAA
>JAOBAT010087883.1:0-18109 GCA_026413305.1 Hydrozoanthus tunicans
TAGTAGTAGTAGTAGTAGTAGTAGTAGTAGTAGTAGTAGTAGTAGTAGTAGTAGTAGTAGTAGTAGAAGTAGTAGTACTAGAAGTAGTAGTAGTAGTAGTAATAGTAATAAGAGTAGTAGAAGTAGTAGTAAAAATAGTAGTAGTAGTAGTTGTTGTTGTAGTAGTAGTAGTAGTAGTAGTACTAGTACTAGTACTAGTATTAGTAGCAGTAGCGGTAATAGTATTAGTAGCAGTAGCGGTAATAGTCTCTAGCAATGTGGGAGAGTAGAGTTACAGATAAAAAGATCATAGAGAGAGGAACCTATTAGAGCATAGTGCAAATGCAGGGGCGAAGAAGACTTAGAAGATATTAGAGGCTGGATTTTATTATTATTATTATTATTATTATTATTATTATTGTTGTTGTTGTTATTATTATAATTGTTATTATTAATTATCATTATTATTATTATTACTATCATTATTTTTATTGGGTAGAGTTCAGTAGAAACGGAAGAATGCCTCCAATGGTATAAAACAACAGATGAAACGCATAGTACGTAGCAAACCTCTGTGAATCTAAACAAAATTATTATTATTATTATTTATGATTATTATTAATGTTATCATTATTATTATCATCATCATTGTTACTACTACTGTTATTTTCTGCTGTTTCTATCCTCCATACAAACTGAAGATCAAACAAAACAATGGAAGTTTTGTTTTATTCAACAGGTGTAAACGCAGTGAGTCAAATGATAGTGTTTCATAACGTGACTGTTCAAGATCCAGTAAGTGAAGTAAATTTGACGATACTCAACAGCTATTGGTTCTACGGTCGTTACGTCATACCAGTGGGGCTTCCAATCAAAATTCACTGTAACGTCATTGAAGGCACAGAAGTCTACTTCAAGATTCATTACGATACAGAAAGAAGCCCGGATATCTATAAGACCTACGTAAGCAATAAAAAACCTGCTGGTGGAGTGGATAAAACGATAACACACAGTTTCAACAGAGCTGGATTTTATAACGTCACAGTCAGCGGTTTTAACTTGATAAGCACAAACACCAGCTGGATTGTACTGCAGGCTCAAGAAAGAATTAAAGGCTTTACTGTTGAAATGCCTGGCTACGCAGTTCCAGGCAAAACTATTCTCCTAAGTTTTGTTCTCCTGAAAGGAAGCAATGTTACCTATTTCGCAAATTTTGGCAATGGCAGCCCAAACAGAACAACCAAAACTTCATCTTTGTCTCATGTTTACAACTCAGCTCGTCTTTTCAGGGTAACAGTGAGAGCATCAAACCAGTTAGATGTTTTGACAATAGAAAAAACAGTTGCTGTTCAGTATAGAATACAAGGCTTAAAGTTCACAAAAGAGATTAAAGTGGCACGCCTTGGAACGCCTTCAGCTATCAACTGGACTGTTAGCAGTGGGAGTGACATCACATATGTTATTGACTTTGGAGACAGTTCCTCACCGCGTATTGTTAAATCTAGTGACTTTGGTTCAGAGCTGTACACAAATTACACCTATAAATCACCCGGGCAGTACTCTCTCGTTATTACCGCCTACAATTTGGTTGGGCCAAACCTGACAATATCTTCAACTGTATACGTGGAAGAACCAATTAATGGGCTTTTAGCTTATGCATCATCAGATACAGTCAATATGTTTTCTTCAGTTTTAGTTTACGCCAAACTCTCTCAAGGATCTGGCGTATTTTATCATTATGATTTCGGAGATGGTTCTCCCGAACGAGCTACCTCTTCGCAAAGTGTAAGTTATTCTTATAAGAAACATGGTACTTTCATTCCCTCTGTTCGAGCCATAAACAAGATCAACTCGGCTACCACAAATATCAACTCAAGCATTACAGTGATACAGCCACCAGAGCCTCTCAAGATTAAAAACCTTGCTGTTTTATGCAAGCCAACAGTTCTAGGAAATAGTAGCTCAATTGAAATTGCTTTTTCCTATGGTTATCTCTTCCAGTGTACAATTGACTATGGGGATAATACCGAAGAGAGATACAATGACTCTGATTTACACGGTCATATTCTTCATAAGTACCATAAGCCAGGACCGTTCCTAATAAGGGTCAGTTGCTGGAACATAAAAGGGAGAAGTGACGCAAAAGCATTTGCAAATGTCGATACCTTAATCACTGGTCTTAATTTTACTGAGGCTACAAAGTACGCCATATATGGCGACACAGTTACAATTAGGTGGACGTGGAATCAAGGTACAAACATTCAGTTCAGACTGTATCTAGGAGAAAAGCGCCTAAAGGGTATCGAGAAGAACCCTGCTAAGCGAACGGGTCTTGTTGTTATAGAACCGAAAGAAATCGAAGAACCAGGTGTGTACTCGCTTTTGATGAACGCCTCCAATTCTGTTATTGCGGTCAAAACTCTTAATCTTAGAGTACATTTCGAGCGAAAGCTGGAGGGGCTCATTATGAATTTCAACCCCTTTTCTCGTGCTGGATTGCCACTTGTCGTTTACGTATCCTGTACAAGTGGCTCACAACTGAGTGTTCTATGGGAGTTTGGTGATAGTAACGTAACTCATAGAGAACAACAAACCAGCAATGACGTCATGCTTTTTCGTGCTAATCACACTTTTGTCCGCAACGGAGTGTATAAGTTGACAGTACACGCGTGGAACTACGCTTCAAGAGGAGAGCTATCAGAATCGGTAACAATTTTGAATCCTGTTAGAGATTACTCGCTTAACCAAGTAAGTATCATTTACTGGCCAAAATCAGAGGTCACGTTTACACTGCAGCGTAACGCTAGCACCATCCCACCAGACAAAGCTGAATATGAATTCGACTACGGTAATGGAGTCACGTCAGGAAGTTTAAAACTGGATTCTACTCGAACCCAAATTGAGCACGTGTATAATTATCCTAAACCCGGATGTTATAAAGTGAAGCTAACCATAAGCAACTTAGTTAGTCGAGTTACTCTAACTGCTCAAGTCCAAATCATAGAAAACATTACAGATTTGGAGATCGTTCCTCTTAACTCGAACGCAAGTGCAAATCCCTGGCAGCGCGGCGGAGGCGCCTTCCTTAACATTTTCCCAAGCGAGTATCCAGTCGTTTTACAAGCAAAACATAGCAAGGGAACATGTTTGAAATATGAATGGATGTTTGGTGGTTCGCCTAAAGTGCACACCTCCAATTCTGCCATCGAGCACGAGTTCCCTTCACCAGGTAACTATTCTGTGAGTTTGCTTGCGTCCAACGGAATAAGTTCGCGACAACACAGTTTTTACATTGTGTTAAAGGAAACAGTGATGGGACTATACCTTGCCAGCAGCTCTCCGTCAAAGACAAGAAAAACTGTAACGTTTGTTCTTTTCTGCAAGCAGCCAGGGCAAGACACTAAATTTGTTGCTGAGTTCGAAAAAGAAAAGGAAATACCTCTCTCTACACCAAAAAAAGATAACAAAATTGAACTAAAAAACTTGGTAAACACGCTGACAACCATTCCGTTTGACCCAACCAACTACTTTACAACTGTGTTTAATTACACTTACTCGGAAATTGGGGTTTATACCGTGAACGTCAGAGCCTGGAACAGGGCCAGCCAACAAACTGCAAAAACGACAGTTCTCATTACAAACAAAAACTGTTCGTTGCCTCGGGTAACTATTCTGGGGGGCGGCCGAACTTCGTATAAGGCACCTGAACTTCTGTACGACAGACCATTCACACTAATGTCAGAAGTTCAAAGTGAGTGTGAAGGTGAATACAATATTTCCTATAGCTGGACAGTTTATAAGGCTGACTTATATCAAGCAACCAAATCTAACACCAGTCTCCCTCCAGACGACAGCCGTAAAATGAGGTAAGAATTTTAAATTGTTTAAACTGGGTGCTATTAATTGTAGCTACTGCTAAGTGCCAACGAGACTTACTGAAAAGCCATAACGTCACCATGATTGTGATTGGCTCATTCTCGAAAACTCATACTGCTATTGGCTCATACGGTTTTTCTATTGTTACATTGCATTACACCAAATTACATTACTTTACCTATTGGTCAAGAATTTCGGTAACTAAGATACAGCTTCAAGTTAAAATTTCAACTCTACCCATAAAGTTATTGTATTGTTTGTCAATTGTTAGCTTAACCAAGATTATGTTCTACATGATAATCCTCTAGATAATGGATTAAAGTTTTCCATTTTGGAACAACTGCACGATTTTATGAATAGCTAGAAGTATAAAGCTTACCGCCGATTTGATCTAATTAATCCAGCAATATTAACGTTTTTCTTAATTGGGAGGTAAGAATTTTGAACTTTGTTTTTTGCCTTTATCTGACAGTCTTCCAAAAGAACTACCAGTTGACCTTCCATCCATTGTTATTCCCAAGTCAACCCTTAAACCGGGACTCTATATTTTCGAACTGATCATCACCACGGGGAAAGAAAGCTTCACAAACGTTGACCTCTCGTACGTTCGAGTCGCAGACCCGGGAGTTGTTGCGTTTGTTACTGGTGGCAGCGTCAGGTCAAATGCCTGGGATAAAGAGCTGGTATTGGACGCCAGTGGATCACATGATGTAGTTAGTTCTTCCCCTGGTGTCAGTTATTTTCTGTTCAAATGGTTTTGTCGTCCTCAAGGGGCGAACAATATTAAAATTGGAAACGGAGGCTGTTTTGGTAATGGGGATGGACTGATGGAGTTTGATGGTCCCAAGTTTGTAATTCGCCCAATGACGCTATACGAAAACATAGATTATGTCTTTACGGTCAACGTAACGTCATCAGATGACACAAGTCGTACTGCAGTGACATCACAAACTGTCATAATCTTGTCAGGACAGCCACCAAACATCGTCATACAGTAAGTTCTTAGTAGTCATTCTTAATTATCGATAAACGTTAAGTGATTGAAAGGTATACCAAGTGGTGTTCTTTTAACCTAACGCGAAATAGCCAAATGCAAGCCAATGCTTGGCTATTTGCGTTAGGTTTAAAGAAGACCACTTGGTATATTAAATATGTTTGTCTTTAAACATTGAATCCATTTCGGATCCGCGTCATTTGCCTTGCAAGTCGTTAAGCCTTGAGCTAAAATTGAATTGGATCACCTGCGTTAGCATATCCTAAACCTCGTTAGATGGCTTTGCAGCGGTCGAATTTAGCTCTTATTAGTACAAGGCTTGTAATAAATTTCACAGAACTTTAACAGACAAATAGTAAACACGATTTCTTCCCTTATAAAAGGTGCAAGGCCAACTGTGAGGACAGAATGACTGCTTCAGAGAAACTCATCTTGGAGACCACGTGCATCGGCTGCAACCAGTCCCAGACCCTCTCTTATTATTGGACGGTGATGACAAAAGATGGCTCTCAAGCTCCAAAGCTATGGCCGAACTATGCCATGACATCACGGACTTTTCCTAATTTGGTCATCATGCCAGGTGCTCTAATAGGCGGAAAAAGCTACAAGTTTCGGATTGAGGCAAAGAAAGAAAATGGTAAGCTAGCTTGAACTGTAGTTTTAAAGATCTTTGAGGCACTGAAGAATCTAGTTGAGTTTTCGGATTCAACGGGATTCATATCAGAAGTTTGGTCGCGTGACTTTATATGCAATATCGGCCGGTGCACTGCTCAGCCAGCTAAGCTACGAACCCAATAAATCTGGTGGAAGCAGATTGATCTTAGTTGCTTATCAGTTGCATTGAAAGTGTCACAAGTACATTAAGTGAACTGTAACAAAGGCAACAATAAAAAAATGTGTGTGCAGTGATGCCCGCCGTAATAAATTTTAGGCTTATCTTTCGCATTTTCTTAAACTGAATAACTTGGCGCAAACATCACTCAGTCACAACTTTACACTGCTAATCGACGGTGCTAACCAGGTTCAAACCCTGTAGTGGTTGAAATCTAAGATTTCAATTCTGATCGAAATAATTTAAATTGTCTGCAACTGCTTACTAACAAGCATGCAGATAACAAAGCACTAAACAAGAACTTGCAGGTGGAAAAGTGTGTGTATCACAGAAAGCTCGTAAAGATAAAAGTTGATTGCACTTTTGAATACATTAAATTAAAGGTGCGTTCGTTTGGGCCTGTCCTGAAAAAGGAATATACATGGACTTTTTGAAAGAGTCAATCGTTTGGGACCTATTCTGATTCCGGATTATTTAGAATACTCTTCCACTCTTTCCGCACCTGACATCTGAATATCTGGAATAATCCGGAATAGTGACATCAAACGCGATAACCTGAAAAGTACGAACGCACTCTAAAATTAAGATTATGCACATATTTCCTACAATAGCTCTACGCGATAAGCTTTTGTTTTAAATTTTGCTTTTTTCAAATGTTGGTGCCAGATTTGATAGACTTTTTGCAGAAACAGTGTATGAACATAAACACGCGGCTAAAAAATAATCTAAATTGATATAGTGATCTGATAAAATGTTTTTGGTACCGTATTTGATTTCAAGTTGATTCACTTTTAAGGTGTCAGCGGTTTTGCGGAACATCATATTACCACCAACACCCCGCCCAATGGAGGCAGCTGTGGCGTAACGCCTAAGAAAGGGGTCTCGCTACAAACTGAGTTTAACATTACCTGCAAAGGCTGGCTAGACGACGACAGGCCGATGAGTTACAATCTGTTATACGCACGTGATGATATTGACGCGACTGAGGTCTATACACTGGTAAAACATGGTCCCTTGCCTTATTTTACGGGCATTATTTTCCCTCCCGGAAGCGAGGCTAAGAACCACACTTTAATGGTTCGAGTAAAGGTCAAGGATGCCTATGGCGCCTGGAGCAAAACCGAATTATTTGTGAAGGTACTAAAGATAACCCTTTTAGTTCAGGGTCCGGTTGTACAAAACCTGGATAACTTTCCACTGGATAAAAGCAGATTGCTGTGATCACTAGTAATTCAAAGATCGTTTGACTCTTTGTTGATTTTTCTGTCCCTCATTGTTAAGTAAGCGGAAGAATCCAAAAGTAAAGGGTCAAATAGTGTCAAACAATTTCCATTCCAATTACTGCTGAAAATAGAAAGCACTTATCCGGTGGATAGCTTATCCAGGCTTCGTGCAAACGGGCCCTGTTGTATTATTTACTTTACATAACTAGAACCAATACTTCTCATGGAACAAGTTTGAGAGAGTTAAATTTTTCATCTTCGATCAGTAACTCGCTTCATTTGATCAGATCTAATTTTCTCATTACCAAATTCTTACATTTGTATGAGTTTTGTAAGGATCAAAAGGGTTAAAATGTTACATTTCATGTTTATCCACAAACGTAGCCAGCAATGAAATAAATGATATTAAACTATCTACTTAATTAAACCTGAATGCATATAAAATTTTATTACGTTTTAGCACCTAAAATGCCAAAAAGCACTAGCTCATTCACTGCTCAGCTTAAAAATGGCGACATCGATCCATCGTAGTATATACCAAAAACAAGTCTGCGTATGTCACACATATATTCAACGTGGTTACGAACAGTCTACTAAAACAAACCTAATTTTGCTCAGAGTTTTTAGATTCTACTTTACTTTTAACCGCACAAACAATTATTTTGCATTCATAACTCATGTAAAGGACTCGTGATCGTGTGGAAGCTATACGTACGAAGTTTAACTACAAAACGTTCGTCTTTAGGTCCTGCCATTCGATGCTGCCGATTTAGTGATGGAGGCTAGAAATATGTTTGCTGACGGAACCCCTCTGTTCAAAGCTCTTGGCAAACAAGACATTCAGGAGACAACACAATTGATGTCTGCATTGGCTTCAGCAATGAATAGCCAGAACAATGTTACTCCAGTCAGTGATGAGGCCCAGGATCTCGCAAAGGTAGTAATAAGTAGGTGGTGCAAACACAAAGAAACGATCTGATTATTCAAGAACTGACTAGAACCTAAGCACTTCATTCAAACATTATCCAGCCAAATTTAAGAAAGCATTTTTAATCATCTTCAAATAATCGATATCGTCAATGCTTCTTGCTGCTTGCATTTCATTTGTATTTGTATCTGATTGAACAGTTGGTGAAATCTGAGTGTCATCGCCTGCTTAACGCCTTTCCTCGAGAATCAGTTAGAAACGGTTTAAACCTATAATTAAAGCGTCAAAAGTATGTTTGAACATATGAGCGAAAAGTCAATAGCTTTGGGCAAATCTACTTTGTTGGGGCGAAAAGACTTTGTTTTTGGGGCGAAATGACCATGGGCGAAAGACCTGTTACAAAGGTGATATAGAGGAATCAGGTTACACCAGCAATATGGTCCGCAACCTCACAAATGTTGTAATTAAACAGACATAATCTACACCAGGGACGCATAAACCTGGTCGCCCTTTCTAATCCGAGAGTATACAACTTGGGTAGACACATCTTCCGAAATCTGCGTACTCACCAACTTCCCCTTGGATTAGGTTAGAATCAAGGATGACGTAGGGTTTAGCTCTAGGTTTGGGTGACGGATAGGTTGGGTCTTCACCCGAAAACAAGATTGAGGCTAAAACTGCTCTTCGTTATTTCCTTGGACACATAACAACAAAGTTGCCAAAAAGGGAAATGTCCCCCCTAAATCACGCGATCTCAATGGCTCAACTAGACATGTCATATTTTAACTAGACGTGTAAAAATTCAATTAGATGTATAAAAATTCAACTAGATGTGTCAAAATTTAACTAGACGCGTTAAAATTAAACTTGATGCCTCGAAATTCAATTAGTTAGATACGTCAAAATTGAACTAGATTTCTCAAAATTGACCTAGATGTGTCAAAATTCAAACAGATGCGTCAAAGTTCAACTCGATGTGAATAAGCTAGTTGTATTTAGCTTCTACATTGTTTCTTTCTATCAACGAGATTCGAGATATGATGGTGACGTCACTCTCTCGACTTCCAATCATCGGCCTCCAATCAGTGGAATTGGCATCTTCGGCACTCATGGCAATAACAGCGGTTCCAGCACAGTTGTCGTTCACAGCACAGGTGCTTTTAAAAGCTTTTTACTTTTGTATGTATTTTATTCATAATATTCAGACCATCTAACACACATAATTATCATTGTCACTCAATGAATATCCACAAAAACAAAAACAACAACAATACCTTTTATTGCTTTTCTCAAGGTTTAAGTTTATACATATTTTACAAGTTTGATTAAATTTTTCCATTTTTATTAACTATTCATTGTTACGCTTTTGTATAAGAATAGAAATGTTTGGGGTCTAAAGTAACCGTAAGGTTTCCGAGTTCGGTACACTACTAGTCATTTTAATTTTCAGTAGAAATGCTGCAACATTGCACACAAAGCTGATACAAACAAAGAAAAGAGAAAAATAGCAGTTCTAAGCAAACAATACTTAGTTTTAATGACTCAAGTAGCTCAACTCTTTATCCGTATTGTGCGCATGCAAAAAAAACTCTTTCTATATTGCCAAAATAAGAACAAATTATGGCAAATTTAATATTCGTTATGCTGGTGCCATTATTTGGAATAAGATTAATGATGAGTTAAAAAGATCTAAACGTTCAGCTTTTAAAAAACTAATAATTGATCAAATTTTCAAAACTTACTAGTTACTCTGATGCACTTTACTCTTCTCCCATGGTTTCTCATTTATTTATTTATTTATTTATCTATATTTTTATTTAATATATTTTTTTTTGTTCTCGGCTTAAATTGTAATTTTCTCCTATTAGCCTTAAATGTTATTCCTCACATTTATTGAATTACTATTTATTAACAACAGACTGTACCAAATGACCAATTTGCTGCCTAGCTTCATTAGCTTTGCTGTTTCAGGCGGCAAGTGGTTCCTCAAAAGTTCATTTTTAGTTACAAAACTGTACTTTATAATGCAATTCAGAGGGCACAAATAAAACATCTTGTCCAATCTTGTCCAATGCGTTGCTTTATAACTTGTTTCCGCCAGTTCAGTTAGAGTTGACGTTCTGCTAAATTGGGCTTATGTTGTAAAGTGTACTTGTCCTTGTACCAAGTTAGGCTAGTTCCGGCTTATACCGGTAATTATAAAATTTGATGCAATGGAAAAGCTTTAAAACGAAGTGTGTTTGGCCCAACCTCGTTGAGCTGTCCCCTCGTAGTTCAGTCTCTTATACTGTACTGTAGTTTGAACGATCGGCAGGTCAATGATGTTTTGAAAGAATATAAGTTCATCGCACGAGATAAGCCAACTTTGAACAGAAAAGTACGTTCTTTCACTACAAAACTCTTCCCCCCCCCCCCCCAGTAGTCCCTGCTAGCGAGCGTATGCTAATTTCAAGCATCACTGAAGATGAACACAATATCGAACATGATTTTTTTAATTTAAGAAAAAACTTTTAGCCTATCATTTTAAACATAGTACCTAAGTGTCTCTCCTCTAAGTCCAGTTTTGGAGTACTCGGGGATTTAACGTTTCTTTTACTCAGGGTGAACATTGTACTATAATTGTGTTTTAGTTTCAGTGTAACTTTCTTTATTCTACAGAATTCAGCTGCCATATTTTTTACCAATCTCAGTCACGTGTTGCTAGAGCAAGCACGAGAAGGCGTAGATGGGGGATTGATTGAACACGCTGCGAGAGAGGAGGTTTCTGGTCAATCAAACATTCTAAAAGCCTCCTCTTTGAATGTGACAACTCTGGCAGCCGCTGGAAAAGAGCCACAGGTAACCTACTCTCGAAACTGAAGGTTAATTACTTAGTAAATGACTTGCATTGAATACCATATCCTTATAGATTGAATGCTAGATGTACTGTATAGATGTATACTTACCGCTGCCTGGTTAGCCTAGTTGGTAAGGCGCCAGTCTTTCGTGCGGGAGGCCCGGGTTCGATTCCCGGCGCCGGACCTTCACTCAGGGTCTTAAAAAAACTGAGGAGAAAGTGCTGCCTTTGCCCTAACATCTGCAAACGGTTAGACCTTTGCGTCTTCTCGGATAAGGACGTTAAACCGTAGGCCCAGACTCTCGGTCTCCTATCGAGGGACTTAAAAGGACCCACAACACTTGTCGACAAAGAGTAGGGTGATCCCGGTGTTGTGGTCTGTCTCTTCTACTAACTGAGGGCAACTCTTAGAAAAATAGTTGTGAGCCGTGTAGAGCGGACTGTCTAAGACCCTCAATACCAGAGTCACTTGTAAACTATTGTTAAGCGCTTTGAGGATGCACCTATGGAAAGGCGCTATATAAACGCTAATTATTATTATTATTATTATTACTGTAAGCAACTGACTTCCAGTCTTAAACGATCATATATTTTGGGGCATCAATGATCAAGTTGATTATTACTTGGGTAAATTATGGTTTGTTGACGTCTCGCCAAAAGAAGGGTGAAGGGCTCTTAATTATTTGCTAGCCACTACCGAAACCAGAGATAAGCATCACCTTGATTGGGGTTCTATGCTTGAAGCACATAAAAATGAAACATAGCGTTTGGTGTTAATGATATTGGCAGATCGACAAATAAGAACCAAATTTATTATTCCCACCCTTTTTTCCATCGTTCTTGAGCAATAATAATTTCCTGGAATTTCTGTATCATGTAGCTTTTGGATCTCCAATTGAGCAATGGCAGCACGATTATTTGCTTCAAAGCTGCTTATTTTGTTACAGAAGATCAACAGCCACAGCGTTTTCACTGAATGGCGGCACAGCCCAGTTCATTTTGTGCGCGGTCAAAAGGTTTTGGCTAACTGCCACAGGCGCTTTAGGTATCATTCGATATACGCGAAAACAGATCAACTTACTGGACGCTGTTGCTTTAGAACTACCATTAATTACTCTATAAATAATAATCACATTTGTAACCATAGAATAACGAGGTGGTCTCCAGGCTCCTGAGTGCGTTAGACCAAACAAGCGACTCAATTTTGTATAGTAAACTTTCGGGAGAGAAAATCTCAGTTTTGAAAGTTTCTGATCTTACTTTGGTTATGGGAAAACACTCTCCGCATGATTTACCCTTGGAGACAATAAGTTCAGGAAGCCAAGCCCAGTTCACCTTGCCACCGTCAAGCGCATTGCTGAATAAAAACGAGTCCCAGCTTCCTTTTCTGACTTTTACGGTGAGTACTTTTATAAATTAACCCTTTCAGTCCAAAACATGCAGTTATAAAAATCTAACTTCTCTTTACACAACGGATACAAAATAAATAGCTGATAAAATAAAGCAAGTTGCTGAAGATGAAAACTGAAACTCTCCCAAACTTGTTAATTAAAAAGTAAGGGCTCCAGTTGAGAGAACTTACAAATTTTATACAACTGGGACTGAAAGGGTTAACTACTCTAGATTGGAGAAGTTACCAATACAACAGGGACTGAAAAGGTTATCAGCACAATTTACGTAGTATGAAGAGGTAGCCAGACAAAACTTGGCCGCTCAACCCTGTCAAGCAGAACAATTGTTGACAAGGCTTGTCAGTTCGGAAATTGTTCGACAGTCGAATAGTTTTCCAGCTGTAATAGCATGTAATGAAGAACTTATTAAACCTCCAGTTTGATCTAACGATGTTGTTGAGATGACAACGAAAAGTTGTCTTATCCTTTTAGCGTTTTTTACGAAAAATTTTGTTATAAGATTAAAAGGAAATTAGTCTGCTTCGTACCCGGTAGTTTCTGGCTGATGTTCTTATATTTTGTTTGGAGGTAAAGTAGGTGATGACAAATCGCGCGATGGGATATGGGAAGGATCGAAGGAAGGGAGGTACAAAACCTAACATAGTCATTGCCTTGTCGCGATTTCGTTAAACTGAAACACTTTACTTTTTCATTTACTCAGTCCTTTTACGCAACCTAAAGCCTTCAGTGGGACTACTCAAAAAGCCTTAACCCTCGATCAGCTTTCATTCTAGTTAGCACTGATAGGCCTGTACCTAATTGTTTTAAAAGGTGTTCTTAGCCAATCCCCTTTAAGAAGTTTAAAAATGTCACTGGGTGACAATAATTCAGCTGTAATGTTTTAAGCCCATCGTCTGTCTCTAACTATTAGTAACATCTACCGTTAATGTTATTTTGCATATAAAATCCTAAACAGATGACTGAGGCCTCTAGCAATCCATACAGCGGATCATTTACTTCAGAACTAGTTAAGTCATCTACTGTGTCGCTAGTTCTCAAAGACCCCTCGGGAAACAGGCTAAATATCAGCGGATTAGATTCGGATATCAACTTCAAGATGCCCCAAACCAAGGGTCACAAACAGGTTTGTAAAAATTTATGATTTTTCAAGGATAAAACCAAGGATCTGGTATCTTTTAGGGGTAGAAACCGCAATCTGGTATTTTTCAGCCCGGGTCAAAATCAAGGATCTGGTATCTTTCAAAGGTCAGAATCAAGGATCTGGTATCTTTAAGGGGTAGAAACCGCAATCTGGTATCTTTCAGGGATCAGAATTAATGATCTGGTGTCTTTTAGGGTGTCTAAAAGGTTTTTGGCCACCAAATTTTAAGCTTGTATATGTTTAAGATATCAAAATGATAACTGTCATATTATCGCTATGACAGTATTTTTTCAAACGGAGGGTGTTTTGAAATTGACATCTCTGAAACTATTGAGCAGCTCAAGAATTGCAAATTCATTCATTTTTAGCTGATATCTTTTACAGGTAAAAATCTTGTATTGCCACACTCTTAGAGGTATTTTTTGAAATCTGCGACAATCATTTCCGCCCTACGGTACATGGGAGTCCCTCGGGGGGACGGGTTTAATTAAGGGTTTGCTATTGTGTATTGTTTGTTTTGTAATCCCGACAACTGATTCATTTTTTCCATTAGCAGTTAAAAAATGTCACGGGGACACCACGCACTGACGGAACCATGGTCATCCACAAAATCACTCTACCACATGCCGAGGACTCTCTCCACATCGAGTTTGCCACACAAAATATTACTGGACCTCTAGTTATATTTTTGCGATACAGTCAACAGCCAACCGTTGACAAATACGACTTTAGAACGTTACTACCTCGTAATGAATCCAGTAATAGCACGTGGAACAACTCAGACCCTGATCTCTATAAGCTGTTTTTATCGAGTGACGTTATAAAGAAAGCTGGGAGCTACTATATTGGTGTTTTGCCACTTTCAGAAATTGAAACAATGGCAGCTCGTATGCAAACTGTGAACTACACACTAAACGTTTTCTCGTCAGGATGTTATTATTGGGACGAGCTCAAATTTGCGTGGAGTGCAGCCGGTTGTAAGGTATTTAAATACTATCATACCTCTCTAGTGTGGAGTTAGCTGCAAGCTATCTTTAAGCTGTCAACTTTCTGATAGTAGAGATGAATGTATGGTGTTTCAAAAGCTTTTCAACTTTTCTGTTATGGAGAAGGTGGTATGGTATTTTAAAAGCTATCAAGTATCTCTACTTTTGAGACGGTTAAATGGTGTTTTTAATGGCCACCAAATATCTCTATTGTGGAAACAGCTAAGTTGTTTGGTATTCTAGAAGCTCTCAAGCATCTCCACTGCATGTGGAGATGGTTGCATGATGTTTTAAAAGCTATCAAACATCTCTGTTGTGGAGATGACTATGGTTGTGTGGTATTCTAGAAGCTCTCAAGCATCTCCACTGTGGATATGGTTGTATGGTGTTTTAAAAGTTATCAGACATCACTGTAATGTAGGTTGTTTATAAGGGTTGAATTCTTATTTAAAAAAAGGAGTGGAGTCCTCTGTTCTAAGATGATAGCTAGACTGTGAGGTCACTTCAAGTAATTGCATTATGCACGTTTACTAACTTTGTAAAGTTACTGTGCTCACATAGTAGAGGTAACGGGTGTTACGAAATATATTTGATTTGCGTTTGCAAATTTGTACTCGTTTGGAGAAAGAATAATCCAAGCTAACAAATCAGATAATAGGTGCATGGCTTCCCGTAAATTGTTTCTACAATTGGTACAGGGTTTAATGGAGCCGAAGCCAATTGTGGAATTGCACACAATTTGGTCATCCTGTTGATAGACAGTAATTGTTTTGTTTGACCACGTAATATTTGAAAATGTCATACAATAACCCTTATTTAAAATACCGTTTTTTTGTTCTTCTTATTATCATTTCTATGAATGTCTTATTGATTTTGCTATTGATGTCTTTATTATGATAATCGCTGTCATTATCATGGTATCATCGCTTTTACCTTTTGACTCACTTTATGATCAGGTTGGAAACCAGTCTACATACCACGTGACCCACTGCCAGTGTAACCATCTGACTTGGTTCGGAGCAAATCTCTTCATTCCACCGAACACCCTCGACATCGTTGACGCCATAGAAAAACTTGCAAGTCCTGAAGATTACCCAGCATTGCTAGCGACCTTTTGCGTGATACTTGGCTTCTATATCCTGGCGCTCGTCTGGGCTCGGCGCAAGGACCGTCGGGATTTAGAAAAGGTAAAAAGCTTGCTTTTAAGAGACCCTTGTAGCTTGGTTCATATGACGCAAACAAAGATATGAATTGCATAGCCTCGAAAATACTTTGACTTTATGTACTAAAGCCCTGACAGGGTTTAAAGAGGCTAGATACACACTCAAATGAAGAAAATGTCGGGCCGTGTGCGACCAAAATACACATCGCTAATTTGCTATGTTGCCAGCATGGTGAATACCCGGTGGTGTAGTGGGCGTCATGCCTGACTAGAATACAGGAGAAGCGGTTTCGAGCCCCAGCTCGGGCATAACACCGATTTTTTTTTCGGATGAGTGTGTCGAAAGGTTGTTACACTGTGTGTGTTCATTTCTCATAGATATGAGTTAACTGCACGTATTTTGAACTTGTTAAAAAATATCTTATACTGTCAAAAAGTATTTTAAAATTTTTTGAGAATTGAAAGGTACTAGCTTTATTTCAGTAGTCCTTTGTTAACCTTTGATTGACTAGTCATTCATAAAGGAGAATATTCATGTAAGGGGTAGTGAATGGTAAATCCGAGACTGTCCGAGATGCTGAGACGACCTTTTTAAAATTCAAGCCCGAGATTTAAGGCGGGGGTACACCCAAGTTGACAAAAATATTTGAATAAGAAGAAATTTGAGTAAGATCAGCAAACCGTTCCTCCTGGCAAGTAATTAGTACAGCTTTGGTTCGAGAACGGTTTGGCGATTTTACATCAAATGTTAACTTCAAAATTTTTTTTTAAACTTCCCAAAAAATCACCAAACTCAAAATTCTCTTTAAAAATACCAATCCTCAAAAAATAAAATAAAACTCAAAACTAATAAAAAAAATCTTAAAATATTCAAGCTGATTCCCCTTCATACCATTTGTGTGATACGGTTCTGCAGATACAAATCATGGACGGAGATATCGAAAGAAAAATGAGGAGAGGGGCCACAAAGCACGCTTTGGATGTACCCACGCCTTGAGCAATTAATAATCTGAGCGACTATACGAAAAATTTGAGACCAAGACTTAAAGTTCCGAGATACCAAACAAATTTCAAGTAAAATAGGGATTCGAGCTCTGCCTGAAACGTAGAGAATTCGAGCCAATTTTTTGAGAAAATGTTAATCCGAGATTGCAAGACTGAAAAAACGAGACCTTGGGACACGACAAAAAAGATGACGAGAACTAATTTTAACCTCAATTTTTAAGGGCCATTCGCTAGCCCTTATGTATGTAAAGGTAGTTCATATTCAAAAAATGATGTTTGACAAATCACGATTATAACGCAAGGAACACGTGTAAATTAACACACTTCATAATTTCTTACCACCTTGGTGTTTCGTCTACTCTAGGTTGGCCTTGTTCCTGTTATCGATAACGACCCCAATGATTCTTATCGGTATGAGATCACCGTTTACACGGGAATGCGAAAAAATTGCGGCACTACAGCAAATGTGTCAATCATTCTCGCCGGCGAAGATGGCAGAACGTCTCCCTACACGCTCAAGGATGACCACAAACGTGTTTTTGAAGCTGGTGGCGTGAACTCCTTCTTAGTAACAACGTCTGAGTCCCTGGGTGGTCTTACATACGTGCGGATATGGCACGATAATTCGGGCAACTCCCCTTCCTGGTATTTATCTCAAATTATGGTAAGAAACGTCGAGACCGAGGAAGCTTACTACTTTTTGTGTGACCGCTGGCTAGCATGTGATGAAGACGACGGCCAAGTCGATCGCCTCCTACCTGTAGCAGGTAGAGAAGAACTTGGCGAATTCATGCACTTGTTTAAGAGCAAAACCCGACGTGATTTTTCCGACGGACACCTTTGGTTTTCTATTGCGTTTCGTCCACCGCGAAGCCGTTTCACGCGCGTACAGCGAGTTTCGTGTTGTTTGACGTTGCTTCTGAGCTCCATGCTTGTTAACGTCATGTGGTACGAAAAAGAGGTCGCAAAACGTAATGAGACGATATTTGATCTGGGGTTCATACAGTTCAACTGGCATGAGCTACTAATTGGCATCCAATCAAGTTTAATCGTGTTCCCGATTAATCTGCTAATTGTCCAACTCTTCCGCCATATCAAGATAAGTCCCAAGAGAAAGGAGCAATATCTTGTGAAGTCCTTAAAAGACAAGGACGTCTCACAGAAGCAGGAGGTAACGCCTCTACAACCAACAAGCAGTCCTCCACAACTTGTAATTCCGAAATCGTCTCGGAAAGAATCAGCGCTTTCCCTTGCAGACATCAACACAACCCATTCCAGCTCTCCAAGTGACTCCCCAAGGAAATTTACACTGGATTTTGAAGTTGGTCCAAACATAAAACTTTCCGTGAAAAAGAAGGGGAACAACGTTAGTTCTTTTGATTACGAAGATGAACTCTTTCTTAAGCTGCTGAATTCCTTGGAAAAGGAGCTTGACATAGAAAGACAAAAAACAGGAATTGAAGTTGATCGTAGAGAGAACCACTGTCCAGATCATCTCTCGTCTGATATCTTCTACCATCTCTACAAAGAAGAAACTGGCCTAAAGGGTAAATCACTACCTTAACACACGACACTATCTTTAGGCATAGCAGCAGCAGCAGCAGCAGTAGTAGTAGTAGTAGTAGTAGTAGTAGTAGTAGTAGTAGTAGTAGTAGTATTAGTAGTAGTAGTAGTATTAGTAGTAGTAGTAGTAGTAGTAGTAGTAGTAGTAGTAGTAGTAGTAGTAGTAGTAGTA
>JAOBAT010087894.1:0-14057 GCA_026413305.1 Hydrozoanthus tunicans
CCCCCCTTCTCCTTTTTTTGTCTGCACGACGTCAAGCGCATGCGCATAGGTTACAAAAAAAATTGAAAAATAGAGGAATGGTTCTTTTAAGAATATTCTATTTTACTTCTTCTTTTATTCTATTTTGATTTGTTCAATTTTCGTACCTGATCATGAATTGAAGATCGTAACTTCAACTTTCACACTCGGGTCAGCGTTTATATTATTGTGAAACCACCTGCTTCTTAAAATAAATGCCGTTTCGAGTATCTAATATTTCGATACGAAATTATGTCTGTTGAACATCAAGAAACATGAATAAGTCGCAGCTAATTTCAGGAACTGGTCGTTCGATCAAGTTGCATTTCCTTATTAGGCAAGGCTAAACAGGTTAGGACCAGAAATACGATCTTTAAGATTAGCAGCCTTGTAGTATTACACTTTTACTTGTTGAATATATAACTATGTACTGGTTTTAGTTGAGCAAAACTGTGCAGTCAACAGTAACTGGAGCCAAATTATCGAATCGCATGAGAACAGATGCTTTTTGGATACTTTACAATGGGTCAGTCCTTCTCACGTCCAGCCTACGATATAAGTGATTAATAAAGTAATTATATATCATAAAATGTTGCTACTCATTGATACCATAAAAGATTATTAAACATTAGTGAAGCAAAGCAATATAGCCATAATCTTTAACGGGTCATTCCTGGTAATTGAAGAAACATGATTTTGTTTAACTTCGAAGAAGCATAAAAACCTTTTGTCGGCGAAATGCGTTCTGGCTGAGTGAGGCTGCCAGAGACTACTTTATTAAAACATATGCCATTAGAACATTCAAACTGAATAAGTGAATAGCAATTTTCGCGCATACTCTGATTGGTGCCCGAAACAATAGTAGACATATATCCAGGGCTCTTTACTGTTTTGAGAAAATGTCAAAATGGTGACTCGTTTCGCGACAGTCTCGGAAGAGGAATTTTACATAATGAACGATTCAGCCATTCCCTTCAACATACTGAAACGGCAACGAAATTTCAGATGTCTGTAATCACTGGAAAGTTGAAAATTGTCTTACTCCGAAATACAACAATGACAGTGACCGCGCTTTTTTCTTAATCTTCTTGCTTGCGCGTAAAATTTTTGAAACTATCAATTTGGTTCGGCAAACTTGGCTAATTTTGGTATGTCACTAAAACAGTTATATCAGTGTCGGCGCCTAGTGATAGACATTTACTGATCCGTGACGGTCATCTCCATTTCCGAGGTGATAATTGTTAATTATCGCATACTGGAAAGTCTTATTGATCTTACAATTCACGTGTAGTATCACGTGACTTCTGTTGTAAACAAACCCGGAAAGTTCGAACATTTGTTCTCAAAAAATTTGTTATAAAAAGATTATTTTCGCGTGAAGTTGTTTAGCATTCAACATCTGTCGATGATCAAATCTTGGGCACGGCAGAAAAAGGCGACGGATACGGGGATGAATACAGCCCCCGCTGATACTTCGTCATCGCTGTTCATCGCGCTGCACGTACTGTGTACGAACTTCCAAAAAACTTTGTGTCACTGTTTCAACTACTCGTTGTTATATATATAAAACTTTTGCGTTGTTTTAGAAATGTTTTTTAAATGGTTATGTTTTATGTTCATAATTTCAAAGCAGAAAATTAACAACGACAGCCGAGCAGTATTGATTAAACAGAATGGTTACGACTAAAAGGTGTGCTTACGGAACTTGTAAAAACGACTCCAGATACCCTGAAAGGTGGGTAAGAAACCCGAAGGATGATCAGCGGTTGATCCGCGGACTTTCTTGGAAATGGTGAACCCACAGTATAAGTACTCAGCGGTTGTCACTCACTAAATTTTCTCAATCGACATTTTATTTTCATTCCATAGGTCAACACTAGTAATACTTTGTTTGTGAATTTCCGAGCCAAACAGTTGCAAACTTGCACAGTCAATAGAGTTTCCCTCGTATACGATGAAGTTTACTGTTTCTATTTGTCTTCGATCTTTTTTTTTTTTTATAACTTGACGCTTTTTCATGTCGGATTTGTTTCATGATATTCCGATGATATTTACTGCAAAACTGTTGCGCTCTTTACCTTAACAGCTTAACGCCTTTTTTGCCGTGAGAACTTAATGTCAGTACCCCATCAAACTATTGCTAGGGCCAAAACAAAGTTTTAAACAACAGTCTCTTCCCTATTTCGTGGCTGTATTGCCTCCTTTTCGTTCGGTTTTTGCACTTGGTGACACTTTTCTGCAAAATAAAGACGAAAGACACGAGATAAATAACTGAGTTGCACGTAGAATCTTCTTACAGTTATTAAATAACAAGGCGTATCGTATAAGTCAAACAAACGCCACAGCCACTGAAAGAGGGTCTGAATGGGGTTAACTGACAAATGACCAAAAATTATCACTGACAACTGACAAAAGGCCGATAAAAGAACTGACAACTGACATTTTTGTTGGAAACTGACAACCGACAAATAGATTAACAGATTAACAGAGCGCTGGCAAACATCTTTAACTTGTTTATTTTGGAAATAATTAGAATTTTGTTTCTAATGCACGTATCAATGTAAAGCCCGGGAGGGGGAGGAGTGCGGGCACAGGGCGGGCATTTGACACGATTTTTAGTCCCCTGGGCATGGCATTTGACAATACTGGCCTTCCCGGGGGGAGGGCAGTTTGATCGTTGTCAAGCCCGGGGGCGGGCAGTTGAATTTGAGCCTAGGAACGAAATGGCCATGTCATTGCGAGGAGATTGGAACGAGACCTCGTCATCGACTCGTGGATCGTCCGAACGTCGCATCCTGTGCCATGACGGTGCATTCATAAGATGCTCTTGAATTATTTTCGTTCAGTTGCATGGTGAACTGGAAGTTGCAATCAGACTTTTTGCGGAGAAAACTATCTTATGTGTGCTCAATAACAATCGATAAATCCACAAAGATAAAACGAGTTCTCAGTGCCTTTTTCTTTTTCAACCGTGTTAGAAAACATATTAAAAAATGATAACGTATTTTTTATAACACCCAAGTTAGTCTCATTTTCAGAACCTTTTGCCTTGTTACCCGGGCCGGGGAGGGGAGATTTGATGTATTTTGTGTTCCCGGGGTGGGGACCTTGAACTTAATTTGACGATTTTTCGACGCCCAACCCATGGGCGTTTTACAAAAATTTCGGTTCACAGACACAAATCCCCACCCTTGCCCGCATCCCCCCTCCCCGGGCTTTATATTGATAGGTGTATAATATAAAGGTTTGTTTTGCAACCTAGAGCTATAAAAGTAAGTTATTAAAGTCAGTCAGCCGCGTAAACTGCCACCGTGCCCAAACAAATAGACATATAGGCTTAAGAGCCCATTCTCGTACCCAGAGCCCAAGCGGCTTATCGCGTGGGCTCTGGGCGCGAGAATGGTCGGCCACGTGCAAGATGTACATCAGTGCAGTTCGATGGCGATGGCAGCTGGCATAATTAGAGTTGTTGTTGGATTTTACTCTGTTGACTCGGACACAGCGTTTGAAAGACATCGTTGTCGACTGCCAGTAATATCTGATGACGACCAAAAGATCAGTGCAGCATCTTTAAAAAAGGCATGCAATAGGAGCCTTTCTAGGCATTAAAGAATTGTCGGAGAGGTATGGCCTGGGCTCCTCATTAGAAGTTTTATCGAATGGCAAGTGTACAAGACAGAAGCAACAGAACCACAGAAGGACAATGTAGACTTGAGCTATCAAATCTACTCAGTGGCGAAACAAGAAGTGAGCTAAATGGTAAATTATCGTTCATCATTAGCACATGCATTCAGTACATTAATAATTTCGAAGCGTTTTGTTTGCGGACACCCAGAGTTGCTCGCTTTTAATAGATCGGAAATTGGAAGTGTGTAGAAAGACGAATGTGAATCTGATTCAGACACCAAGGAAGATGAAGACATTGGGCCTGATGACGAGTCTGAAGTTTCTCAAGTGGCGTTTTATCCAGTCCGCGTGACAGGGCGACGCGTTCGAGCTTTTGTGCGTTTTGTGTAAGGTATGTTTAATGATGAATAGCCAACGTTACTTGTTCATTCACAAAGTGGCCTGGCCGGCGACGCACCCGTGATGAACTGGGGTACTCCGACCCAGTCCTAAGCGTTATATAGTACAGTATGTTTCTCGTAGTTCTAGGATCCTAAGCGGCTAAAAACGCTATCTTTACTGACAACCAAAAATTTTACTGACAACTGAAAATTGGTCGAAAAAAATAATGACAACTGACAAACGGCCAAAAATTTTACAGACAACTGACATATAAACTCCTCCCCCCCCCCCCCTCCAATTCAGACCCTCTTGAAATGACGTGTAAATATAAGGTTTGCTTTGGATTACCTTCTTTTAAAAAAAATTAGGCATGGACTAGGCTTTGATTCTTGCCTTAATTGTTTCATTTTGAAGGAACTATAGTTCTTTGTAAACGCTTAGCTGGCCACCGTGTTATTTCGTTTGGGAAATCTATTAAATCATGAGCATTAACAAATATATTTACGCCGTAATTCATGCCGGCCAAAATAATCCACTAGGACAGTGCTTAGCGGCGGCGCAATGGCCGAGCGGTTAGTGTGTTCGACTCGTAATCCTAGGGTCGCAAGTTCGAGCCCCGGTCAGACCGCTTGTTATGCCCTTTAACATGACACTTTACCCGACTTTGGTAGTGTCAAATCAGCTGTATAAGCGATGCCAGCTACTGCTTGGAGCTAACCTGCTATGGATTGGGTCCTGTTCGGTCCATCCACTTAACACTACCGAAACCGGAGATGAGTGCCGGCCCTATTATAAGCCACTCAGGCTCGATCTTTAATCGCCGGCTAGACGGACACTTAACCATAGCAGGTAAGCTCCCTAACTGAGCCGAATAAAGTCGGCTGAGATCAAGCTCGCGACGCGAGGTTAAGAACAGTACAAGTTGACCACTCAGCTACTGCGCAACTGCAAGTAAGTAAACATTACCATATATGGTAAGGCTGGACATCAGGGGCACGTGACCTAGAATCAACAAATCACAGTGCTCATTTTGTTGAGTGAAAGTCTAGGCACATAACAATATTCTGTATTAACAAGCAAACTTACCGCAACAGTTCTTAAGCACAAAGAGACTGATCCCCGACTTGAACTTGTACCATAAGAAGCAATCAAATAAGCAAAACAACAACAGCAGTTCTCCCAACATCAGTCCGATAAATAGATCCCTATGGATGCCTCCTGTTATGGAAAAGTTAAGTTGACGCAGGTGTAAGTACAATGTCTTGAATTTGACTACATCATTTGGAGGGCATTGACGTGTCCTGCACGTGAGGGGGAATGGAGTTTAGTTATCAAAGTAATCAAAAGCGACAAAGAAGTCGCATGGACTAGATCTGAAATTATCTTATAATTTAGCACCCTTAGCATGGTGGTTCTTGTTGGTGGCCGTATGTTTGTGATGGTCAATTGTGAATTTGATTCACTGTTATGGTTATAGTAGAGGTGTTGATGGGGGAGATATTTTATGGTGATGACTACATGTATCGTCGCCAATTGAGGTTGTGATTTACTGTTATGGTGATAGTGGTGGTGAGGGTATTTTGTGGCACTGGCGGTGGTCAGTTGCTGTTGCAGCATATTATTATAGCGGTAGTGCATGGTAGTGGTAACAGTATAGTGGTATTTTGTGGTGGTAATGGTGGTCGTCGTCAATTGAGATTGTCATTTACTGTTATAGTGATAATCGTGGTGAGGGTTGTGGTAGTGGCGTTGGTCAGTTGCTGTTTTAGTATACTCTTATGTGGCGATATTGGTAGTGGCGCTCGTCGTGGTAGTGATGGTGGTTGTGGTATTTGTGGCCGTCCATGGCGCAAGGAGGAAGGGGGAATATGCTTTGGGCGAGGGATTTTTTGACCTGTTTCTTTTCACGATGTTGGGAAAGGATTCCATTCCCCATTCGACCTCTCTTTCGGGCCCCTTCAGTTTCGAGAAAAATCTATAAAGCGTTCGAGTTAAAACAATTTTGGGTTGCGTAGTGCTCCTGCTCATAACTATAGGGTTTATGTACCTATTCTTTTTGCCGCTACGGAGGGAGGCCTATCGTAACATTTGCACGTGTTTGGGTCAATGAACTTTTTCTTCAAGGAGCACTTTTTCACTGCGTCACTAGAACAAACACAACCACAAGCTTCTTCATTCCATTCCTGAAACAAAAAGGGTTGTGAGACGGTTTGTAAGTTTGGCTTTTTTAAATTTGGTTCTAAACAACTATTTGTCTCAGTGTTAGTAAACAGGTCCGGTAACTAAAGGCGTGGCCGCTTGTTTTTTGAAACAAACAATTTTGTTTCTAAACCATTTTTTAAAAACAAAAACAAGGAAAAATTAAGCAGCAAACTATTGTTGAAGTACTTTAGCCAGGGATTTTTCGGGATTTTTTTGAGCAAATCCAAAATGGGATTATGAATCAACGAGGAATTATTGTATTTATTCTGAATCAGAATGCTTAGGGGTAATGGATTTTGCGTTTCTTTGGAAAAAGGTCCGAAAAAAGCACATGTAGCTTGCGGTCTTCGCGCTAAAATACTGTGGGAAAAATCTCTTTCTAGATTTTTTGTTTCTTTTGCGAAAAAAACCCGCGGTTAATCTATTTTTGAATTTTTTGTTTCCTTCGCAAACAAGAACCCTCATGATTACACTTTATTAAAATGAAAAGCAACTAATCTAAGTAAGTAGTAATAACCATATAACTGGAGATAACATTTTTTTTCAAAATTAGTTTCGACGATACTTTAAAACACCATTGAAATCTGTTCCCACAAAAACTCGTCTCCAGGTCCCCCGTATGAGAGTTACTTATGTGGTTGAACGTCAAAGTAAGTTAGGGTCAGAAAAGTACAGCTGTCGATTGTGGCGGCTGACATTCAGACGTCCTCGCATACTTCTTTGCCCTTGTGTTTATGTTTGTGTGCAATATTGGCTTCCATTGTTGGCCTTTTTGGCCATGTTTCCTCAGACAGGGTCGTTAAGTCGAGTTTCTAGTTTTCTAGCGGGCTTACTTAACTTAAAAGGACCAGCACTTTTATAGAAACAGAGACTGTGCGGCAGCTATTGGCAGAATTTAAAGGCGGCAATTCTTCAAGTTCCCAAGCTATTTCTAAAACCCCTACAGTCCAACCTCTGATTGCAAATGTGATTAAAACTTGATGTTTTAAGATCTCTATAATCACTGATACCGGCAGCAGATCTTCTCTGGACCACAATAACCGAACAAGTGACTGTTACTGCAAGGTTAAAGCAAAATTACTACATATAAATAGTAATATTATATATGAAACTCCCAGCCCCATTGACATACTTTATATGCATCACAGAACTTCGGCGCCCGAAAGCAGACACACTTGCACTGCCGAGGGTTCCATCTGTAGAAATAGAGAACAAAATAGAACAGTCGACATATTTTCTCCAAAAGAGCAATTTTATTAATAAAAATAACGGATTCACAAAATCAACACTAAATTTTCAATAGAAATTAATGGTCGGTTTTCACTTTCCCATAATAGATGGATTAGCAAATAAAAACAACGCGGCGACAACGTGAAGCCTGTTTTACGTGCGCGTGCGCAGCTCGAGGTCCAGCACACGGAGCATGCGCTTCAGGACGGGATTTTGATGTTTTCGCGTTGCGATTACAACGAAACGTCTTCTTCTCGGGACCTCGAGTAGTGAGCGGGCACGTAAACAGAAGTCACCTTGCCGTCGCGTTGTCTTTGCTAAATTTGTCTTATCGTAGATGCAGGCGGGTAGCTACCTGAGAACAAGATAAGCCTGGGCTTACCAGTTTTTCTGAAACCCTGGCACTTTTCTTATCAAATTTCTTTCATTATAGAAAATGAAGGTACAGGACAGACAAAATGGTCCCTCGAAATCATTCTGCTGGACTTGTTTTCTACTTTTTTCATTTAAACATCACCACGTCGCAAACATCGACATAGACGGCCGAGGGGGAGTGGTGCGAAACTCGAGTCCTCTATCATTTACGCACCCTGTCTGATTCTTTTGTTTCCGGCAATTGTTACAATCTCGTGGTATAGTAATGGCATCTTGATTTCTATTTCGACTTATATAAAATATTTGAAAATTTATTGGGTTGGCTAAAGTCTCGTCAACCTGTGAATCCGGACTTACCAGAAAAAACTGGCTGGCTACTCGCCCGTGATGTATCTGGATTACAGTAGGTACAAACCTGAACCAGTTGGGGCAGGGCGTTGGCGGGGAGCTTGCCTTGTATTTGCACTCACAGCTGCAGTATTCCTCTTTCCACTCCTGTAACTCCGGGTCACAGAGACTTGGCTTAGCCGTACAGCTGCAGTCACATTTAGTGTGATTCTTCAACAATAAAGTTTTTTCTTCACCAGATAAAGGGTTGGTAAGCTCCAGGGAGATCTCGTTGTACGTCGCAGCAGTACAGTGCTGAATACGAGGACTGATTAGGCTGCAAGATCCTTTGCATTGGTAGACAGAGACGAAATACGGGTAGTAGTAATGGCCAGGGGCGTTTGTTGCAATAATTGTTTTCCTGGGCCCTCCACGGCACAACTCGTTTTCTAAAACACCTAATAAGAAAGGCAAATTAATGTTTATATACGAAACAGATGGCCTGCCTGTCTGCCTTGGTTGACGGCTTTACCTAAAAATCGCGCGTCATGAAATTTAAATTTGCGTCAAATTTACGCGGGAATTTTCTAAGCGTGTCAAAATCGACAATTTTAATTTTTTGGCGCGTTAGTTTAAACAGCAATAATTTTCTTTATTTATAGTATGTCAAATTACTTGAAACAAGCGACGTTCTTAGCTTACATCAAGCTTAAACAAACGTTAGTGAGCAAGGTGTATTTTGCTCAGCTTAAGATCTAACCTAAACGGTAGTCTTTAAAACTCTAACCGATCACTGAATTACGGCACTTACCCTGAATTAAAGGTAGGACAGGCACACTAAGGAACATCAAAGAAAACCACATTTTTCCTTCAGGAAGCTGATGTGACCACACTCTTTTCTAACAGCAGCACAGCTTGTTGATTGCTGGGGTGGAAGGGTTTTCCTCTCGTTGGTTTTTGTCACTAAAAAAACGCTTCAGAACTGACAAAGAGAATAACTGGCTTGAAATCTTATTCACTTGCAGTGTACAGTAAAGTATAAGGTAAACTAACTGTCGAACGATTGTAGCCTTTGTCTCACTCCAAAATCTCGTTCCACTCCTTAAATGTTCTATTGGTTTCCGCATATCGGTTTGGCCGCACTCTCCGTAGTTCTGAAGAGAACTGGTCATCCTCGCCCCAGTTCTTTGTAACTACAATAGTAGCGCAACCAACAGAGTCGTTCGCGATCCGATTCAAAGCCACAAATATCAAAAGTCCATTATGGAGTTTACGTGTGAATATTTGAAGTAGATTTACTTCAGTTTTATGTCTTCAATGACTAAACTGTGTTATGTTACTTAAGGGCTTTTTAAAAACATACTTTCTATGACATATCTTGTCTCTTGTAGATGGGTAAGAAACCTCTAACCTAGCCTTAGGAACTAAATGTCTATGTTATCTGATTTCATTTGGCATACGAATTTTATGAGCACAGTACGGTTCATATGGTACTGATATATCAGTACATGAGCCGGGGTATCGTGCCGAGCTGGTTAATGAACGCCAGTCCACCTTTTCATTAATCATCGCCGGCTCAATGTTTCAAGCTATAGAAATTTTTTAAACAAACTACCACACAAGTTAAAACTAACAACAGTAAGGTTCATTATTAATTTCTAAATATTGATAACATTCAAAAACAAGGGTTGATTCGTGAAAAGGACCGTGCACGTTTTCCTAAATACACTGATTAAATAACATAAAACAAGTATTCACAAATCTACACACGTTTGAATTTACACGTGTTCCAACTCTTACAATATTCAAACTTTCGATTTGCAAACCTTAATTTCATCGGTTTCTTCTTTCCAAACTCACTCTGAGAAATCAAATGACGGATAAAAGCAAAATAAATCTCTCGTTGTTGCCATCACTGTAGCTCAGTCGTATCTCTGTTGTCGTGCTCGGGTTAATGCGAAGCCACGTGACTCATCACTTATTGGGTTAATTTTTTTCCAAATGATAAGCAAATTTGACGGTTTTTTCTTCGCAAGTTTGTTTAGTACAGGTGGTAACTTTAGACCATACAAAAAGCTTTATATAGTGTATTTTGAATTTGAATTTTAGTATCTATCTTAAGCTTATTCTATAACAAACGTTTAGACTTTTAATGTACATTTTAACGCATTTTATACAAATATTCTAAATATTTTTTCTTATTTCAATACAGGGCCGTAAAGAAGAATACGGTATTTACTTTAACTACGCGCCTCATCGAAATAAAGATTCATCGTCCTTGTCATAAACGGGTTGATGAATTTTCTTCAACAGAACAAAACAATCATGAAGAAAAATCTCAGGTTTCTACCTTTGAATTAGTCACTCTCTGGCCGCGCTTGCAAGAACAGAGATATTTTGCATGTGGATCACAGTAAGCATCGGGTGCTGCTCTCCGAGACTACAGCGTCTGTTGCTTGGAAGCTGAAATTTAGAAATCTAGCCAAGCTTTTATTGGCGAAGATACAAATTATTTTTAAAGAACAATCAAACTACACTGAAGACACGAAATGGAAGATAGGCGAGTGTGGCTCGTCAGATACAATAATTATTTTTCCAACATCAAAATAAAGCTTGGAGTAATTATATGCTCTGTTTATGGTAAATGTTTAGAATGAAAAGTAAGAAAAGCTGACAAACGACGAATAAGTTTAAAACGACTATATTTCGACCGGCTACTACACAATATCATATTTCATTTTGAAATGTATATTGCAAACGATATTGTAAATTATTCCTTAAGACCTGAAGAAGAGCGGTAGTGGCCGGTCAAAATATAGTCGTTTTAAACGTATTCGTCGTTTGTCAGCTTTTCTTACTTTTCATTTGTACCATTTTTTAGCTGACGTGGTCCCCTTACTGGATCCGACGATGCAGAAAGTCGTTCACGGGTTTTTTCTTATACTACTTTTTTAAATGTTTAGAACACGTTAATGTAAAGTCAAGTAGTAACTTAAGGAAGATTTGTTTCAGGGTTTTTTCTGTAACCTTTATAGCTGTCTTAAACGCGTGTTCAACGAACAGAATGCCGGTATTTATTGGAAAGTAGAATCCGTGGTTACGCCACAAAATGTAATTACTCGCCGCACAAAATGAAATAGTAACGCAAAATGTAATTAAATTTTGGTAACGAAAAATGTTATAATACAAAATGTAATAATGCTAACCTAGCAACAACTCCAATATTAAATAACTTTCTTCAAGACGTTGGTGATTTAATCCTGTCGGCACTAACATAGAATATAGAGAACTTACTGTTTTTTCTCATAGATTTTCAAAGTGAAGTGCTGCGAGCTGAAAATGTTTGCTTTCATTTGTACTGGTTTACTAGGTTTTGCGGCGAAAGCGAGGTAGATTTACATCAAACGCTCATTTAATTGTTAGCCGGCGAGGGTATTCATGAAAGTGACCATTGTTTAATTTAGCGAAGCATCTAAAGGAACGCTGTTACGAGTGCTTCATCCGGCAATTTGTTTTGTTTCGTTGCCTCCTCGTCGTGCGCCGAGCTAAGAAAAGCTCGGATATCGAGAATCAAAACACTCGATCGGATGAAAAGTCAACGCAATATCATACCAAAGGACTTTAGGTACAAGTCAAAGAAACACGACACACATACTTGTTCTTACCTCAAAAAGCTGAAAGGTACGGCTTGTCTTCAAATTGGATTAACTGTTATTTTAGAAAGCGAAAAATGAAATCCTCACGAAATAAGATCAGCTTGATGAATACTTTCAATATCAAATGAATCAGAGTTTGACATTGTTTTAAACTATACCACGCTTTCTCGCAACTTCGTCGCAAAAATTCCCCAGGTTGCAAACAAATGCGTGAGGCTATTGCTGACAGAGATTTTTATGAAATAAAAAGAGTGTGTACATCAAGGCCAAGGTATAAACTATACCATGGCATAGACAAAAAGAATAGACGAATGACAAAAGTAATTATAGTTTTCAACGCTACTTTTTTTATGTTGGGGAGTCAGGATGGCCGAGTGGTTGTCGCTCGTGCCTCCCACCTCTGTGGACCCGGGATCGAATCCTGGGTTTGCATGTGGGCTATAATTGGTCGATCTTCTTCTGACTTCGAGGGTTTTTCTCCGGGTTCTCCGGTTTTTCTACCTCACGCCGAGATCTGTGCCGTCGAGCGATTAAACAAAAGCCACTGGCTTGGGAAAATGGGTAAAGTTAGTTTAGTTTAGTTTATGTTGGGCGTTTTATTCCATGCACCCGATTTCTTAGGCCGCGTCCACACGTAACCGTTTTCAAACGAAAACAGAGACTTTTTGCTCCGGATACGGCTATCGACCACACGACCTGTCTCGTTCCAGCCGTCACAGATTCGATCGAGGAGAAATATGATATTGGGAGGATTGGGCCGAGAAGGAATGGGGAAGCGGGAAAGGGGAAAGTACCACTTTGCCTTGCTCTCTCTTTTCTGTCTCTCTCCTGCGATCAAGAGACTAGGTACGAGTCTGCCCAACGACAACGCTGAAAACGATTACCGGAAACAGAGCCATTTGAAAAAGCTCTCCATAGTGAAGCGATTTGAAAATGATGCTGTTTTCTAGTGTGGACGGCGTAAACAATGCCCTCTTAAAACGATGACGTCACCAAAACCACTCAACCGTGAGTATCCAAATCGCGGACAGGCGCTATCAGTATCACTCGGCTTCTGTCTTGATCGGGATAATTTCTAAGTCCATTTTCAGTACTCGTGAATTTTGGACCAGAAGTAACTTGGGTATAAAAATAGCTTTTTACCATTTACTCAACCTAGACCAAAGATGGTAAAAGTATTTTAAAATGTTGTTGTTGCAAACATCCTATTCACTTGGAAACCAGGCTTTTGTGTGCCTCAATCCCAGAGGCAAACAAGCTCTGAGGTCTAATTAGAACACATCTGACATTATACATATCTTTCAGGAAGGCATAAAAGCGTTTTCAAAATAGATACGCGTTGTCATGTGGATGGGCGAAAACGATAATTGTGGATGCAAATCCTTTTGAAAACGGAGCAAAAAGACGACAACGGATACTTTCGGAGTTACAGCCGCCGGGATACTTGGAAGTTCTTTTTTTCAGAGATACGCATATTTTAAGATCTGACTAAATTTAATTTCTTTTTTTTAATTATAGCTATTTGAACAATATAGCTATTTTAACATGAATTTGAATCGCAAACAAATGCGTGTGGCTATTGCTGACAGAGATTTTTATGAAATAAAAAGGAAGGCGTTTGCAAATCAGGACTTCGCCTTGCACACAACAAACTTAAACTTATAGACATTTAAAGGCGGTTTCTTAAACCTTTTGATAGATCTAAAGACAACAGACTCCAGCGGACGCAGACAAAAGACGGCCTGATCTGAGGTGACGGCTTTTTTTAACCATTCATATTTACGTAAATGTTGTTAAATAATCAAAATTGTTAAATCCTTGAAATTGTTTTTGAAGAGCTGTGTAATTGTTGGAATGTCCGTTTGTTACCGAGAAAACTAGATGATTCCAAGAAACTAGTTTGTCAGTCGAACCGCCGTACAAGCCCGTTCACAAAAAACTACTTTTAAAACCACTAGCTGATTTGATATCATAGTGAGAGTGCCAGAAGTAAATGAGTTTCTCAATATTCAAGGATCGTTTTTGTTTTCAAAGAATCTGGGGAAAAAAAGCCTTACTTTCTTTCATTACATCTTGGTTTCGTGACCACCTATTGAAATCTTCCATTTTGTTTACAATAACTGAGATTTCGCAATTGCTTTCTTCACTTACGCACGAAATAAAAAAAAAAGTTGATGAGGTTCAATTAGAGCTATGATTAAATGCCAAAAGGGACATTTTAAAGCTGTAATTAAGATAGAT
>JAOBAT010087905.1:0-18105 GCA_026413305.1 Hydrozoanthus tunicans
CACTCGTACCCCCAACCGGCCCCGGTTCCGCCACCCATGTGATATCGTTTTCGTATAGTCCGCACTTAACTATATCATTCTACACATACAATTCTAATTTAGAATTTCAAGCTTTTTCAATTATTGCTACGAGTTTATCCGTTTGTTCGCTAGCTGACTTAGTTTTGAACTCTGCCACGCACGTCAGTAACTCGCGATCGATCGTATCTCACATGCACAACTGTTGCGCATAGCGCCATGCAATTTGTACCTTGTTGTACCAGAAGAGGGCTGATTTGGCCATCTAAAATGTATTTTTTAAGAAATTTCAAATAACGTTGTTAATTCTTTTTTAGGGAGGAGGGGGCAAGGGAGGAAATATTCACACCTACCCGCAGCAGGGGGAGGTCGAGGGGCCGCCCACCCCTTCAAAAAAAAATCAGTTCTGCGATCCCGGAATATAGCTACCAGTTAGCGCAAACTAACAACACTTGAGTTTGACATGGAGCACACAGATAAGAAATTAGCTATTGTACTTATTCGCTGAGTTTTGGCTAATTTGTTGACTTAGACGAGGAAGAGACTGGAGAAAAATCTGTAATTGTATTGCATAGTGTTTAATGTTTTTTTTTTAAACAACTTAGAGTTTCATATTGTGAAAAGAAAAAAAACTTCCACAAGAAAAAGATTCGACAGAATGACTGATCAGCTACGTTCTAAGCAATGTAAGGATTATATAGATTATCGTATCATCCGGTTTACGTTTCAGATGTTCTCTTCTCTTCTCTTCTCTTCGAACTCTTTTCTCCTCTTTTCTTCTCTTTTCTTCTCTTCTCTTCTCTTTTCTTTTCTTCTCTTCTCTTTGAACTCTTTTCTTCTCTTTTTTCTTTTCTCTTCTCTTCTCTTTTCTCCTCTTTTCTTCTCTTCTCTTCTCAGTTCTACTTTGTTTTATCTGAAGCTAATTAATGGCCTTTCATTCATTCATTCAATCTTCTCAGTTCTACTTGGTTTTATCTGAAGTCAATGTCCTTCCATTCATTCATTCATTCATTCATTCAATCAAGATCATTCATGTCGTTCATTTCATTCATTTCGTTCAATTCGTTTATTTAATTCATTTCGTTCATTCATTTCTGGATAAGTGTCAGCATTTCTGAGCTCATAAATCTTCATCATAACTAGGCAAGGCTTAACCAAAGCCAACTGTTTATAAGGGAACTGCAATTGACGCTGCACACAGGTCCGTAAACGGCGGGGGGGGAGGGGGGGGGGAGTCGCGCTTGCAACACCGCCTCAACCCTCCCGATCCCCTTCCCCCCCTCTCTCCCCAAAAAATGTGGCGCGAAAGGTTCAATTTTTTATGACCCGGCACTAGGCTATTTAAACAAACAACATCATCCTCTATATTTTTTTGAATTAATTTTGAAGATCAACAGTTTAACTGACATCCAGGTTTTTAAGGTTGGTTTTGCCCGTCTGTCTCTCATTTCTGTTAATTTCCCGGGGGAGCATGCTCCGTTTCCTCGCTCAGTTGCACCCGGCTTCCGCAATTATGGCTACTCAGTACGTGTCTGGCATAACAAAGCCGTTGGCTCTATCGCTTCAAACTTGTAAAGAAGGAAATTACTTTAGTTAAAATAGCCGCAACTGAGCAAAACATTTCTAATCATCTTTTCATGATGCAGTCTTTCTTCTTTGGAGGCCTTGAAGAAAAAAAAACATAGCTATCACAGTGGAAGGGAGTTTTCCCTCATGAAATGTAGGGGAGCTTTCCCTCACGTGCAAACAAAACGACAAACTAATTAACGCCAAATTTCCGGCCCTTGACACATGGGGAAGACTGCGGGTTGATGGTTGAATGATTACAAGTTGCAGTCAATAAATGAATACAGTTGAATGGTTTCAGTTTCGATTTTCAGTGTTTCATAATAAACAAGTTTGCATATTGCGGAAGAAGAAAAAATGTATTTAATGTTCAAGTTGTTGGTAAGTTACACGCTTTTTTAAAAAGAACAACTTTTTAAGAATTACGAACAACTTTATAAGAAAAACGAGAGGCTCAGATCGGCCAAAATTTCACAGCAGTTTGGGAACTGATCGATAGCTGATACAGTTTTTAAAACTTTTTTGAGCGTCGATTCGATCTTTGAAATAACAATAATAGAATATTGAATACAAAAAAGAGATGCTTAACTTGCATCTTTAATCCTGCCGGTAATCACTAGGAATCGTCTCTGCTGCAAGAAAATGCGCCTCAGCGAACCGGCCACGATAATTGTCAATAATTCTGCGAGGATGACATAATTCGTTTTCTAATACATAAATTGCAATACCTTAACAGGCTTAGTTTGTATTCAATGTAAACCACACATGGAAATATTAAGAACAACTTAAGAAATATTTGAGGCTCAGCTCTAGTCGTCAAAAATTAAAAACAATCGATTTCGGCCAAGTTTTCTGGTTCTTCAAAAAAGCGTGTCTTCAGTCAATTAGAAATAGAAATAAGTTTTATGATTTCTCTCGTTTGTGATTTTAGTTATCGGCTGGGTTCGTATGCTTTGTGAATTTTTAGTCCGTAGTAGTCTTGTCGAGAGTCACATTAAAAGTTCAATTGTTTTTCTTTTTATAAATGATACTAACGTTGACAATTGAGTGGCACGACGTTCTGGAGATTGTGTTTTGCCACTGCAGTTTGCTTCTAAAAAGATGTTAACTAATGACTCCTGTGCATGCAAATTTTCATGCAGGCCAAGTGGAAAACGTCATTTTGCGCGCCTTGTCAAGGTTGCGTCTCGTACGAGTTACGTGTAGAGGCAGTGCGGCGCGGGAACACCGTGCGTCCTAGCTTATACAAATATTGTAAGGTTTTGAGTCACATATAAGGCGGTACACGACTCACAGGACGTGATTTTGATATAGTAAAGTCAGACATATTTTGTCACATTGTGTTGTTTGATAAGGTTCAGAAGGCCCGTTTGACACTGTTCAATTTCCGGTTAGATTTTTTTTAAAAATGTTTTTCCTACAACAACCCGTTAAGTTTGTCTTAGATCCGGTCTCTTTAAACGAAAATTGATCTATTATAGCGAATTAACTTTGGTGAACTGAGCGTAAAAAACATTCTATCTTGTAATGGAAAAACTTTTAAATATTCAATTTAACGAGTCAAGTATAAAAACATTTACCACCCACAACTCATTATAAGACATTTTAAAATGTGCATGTGACATCCATGCTATCTATAGATATAGTGCCGCCGTGAAAAAGACAGCTTTTGATAACTGCTATGATGCTCTTTCCGATCTCTGAAACACATTTTGGTAATATCTTCAAACACATAACTAAAAGCCAGTAAGTAATTTGTAAAACTTAGATAAAAACTTTCTCGCGTCGCATGTCAATATTCCGTCGACCGAAGAGCGATCTTGGAACATATAGTTTCGCGGCATAGACAAATCAAAGCTTGTCATACTAACAATATGTCAAGCAACAGCGTTGAGTTCCGAATGTCTCGAGTCTGCTAGCTTCAATATTCAAGCTTTTTAGCTCTGAGAGCGAATGAGTATGGACTTATTTCCTTTTCAACGACACTTTGCTACATCACAAACAGGCATTGTTTTGGTTTATAAATATACATGCACTCTAACGAGCAAACATTGAAACAACGTTAAATATCGTGTCTTAGAGTCCATAATCACGTCGACCAGCAAAACAAAAACTGGCATTACCACAATTATAGGTTTCTAATAAGCTCGACGGTCACAGTGAAATTTGTAGATTTTATGTGATGAAGTGGTGTGTTGTGCTAGCCAACAAGCCCTCGGGCTGGGGGTTAACCCGACCACCCTCACATGCACTGCAGGGATTATAGTGGGCCACAGAAAAAGCTCAGCCGAATGGTATGTCTTTGAAGGACTAGAGGCAAAATCTCAATAAGAATAAGAGGTTTTTAAGGATGGCTGATCGGATCATGCATTCCACGAGCAACGTGAGATAACTGGCAGCTGACCTTTTCGCCTAACTCGCAATATTTGACGCACTGATATGTGAAACTTTATCCAATCATCTTCCGACAGTATTGGCGTCTTGAGAGAGGCCGGATGCGCGTAACTCGGGTTCGTTTACTAAAATATCTAAAAAGCACAGTTTGGGAGCGTGTCGGCATAGATAAAAGAAACGATTTGACAAGAGAAGTTCTTAAACAAGTTATAGTATTCCGTTTTTGTTAGTTCCGATAGTTGACGTGCTTCTGGAGTCTTGGGTCTGTGGCGAAGATTGTGTATTGTTGATGCTTTTTGTGATGGGCTGCTGCGTCTAAACAAAATGCGGCTGAAGCTAATTTCTAATTGGCCAGTAATTGTTTAATCATATTGCTTTTGTTACTCAACTGTGACTTCAATGAATGACTATTTTTGGAAACAATGGCAGCGCTACTTCACTGAAGAGACAGAAAACACATCGTCTCTCATTTTAATTCCACTCAATGATATCTGAACTCAACCTCAGCCTTTCATTCGATACTCCAAATTTGTTCAGGCTAGTTCACGAGCGTAAAATATTTTTTGTCGCGGTTGGAGTGTTTTCAAAATACCCTGCTTTTCATTTTCAAAACATACGAATTCACAACCTAATTGACAGCTACTTGTCTATTTCGTGCAGATATTTTTCAACTGTCACAACTTTTTTGTTCTCGTCACGAGCAAGCTTGAATTAACATAGGCAAAATAATTGTTAAGTCGCTTTTATGTAGCAGTTAGAAATCTTCGGCACGTAATACTAGTTGTTTAACCAATTGAAAAAGTTAATGTCTCATGTTGGCCTGCAAGTTTTCACAAAGATCTTGTTTATTTCATCCTCAAATAATCAAGTTTTGATTGACAGCCGAAAACCTGCGATCATTCCACGTCACCAATCATCTCACAGTTCTACCCATCTTTAGTAGTGACGTAAGCTCCCGTACGATTTCTGTGAAAACATGATTTGTAAATAGAACGAAGCTTGCAAAATCTTTTATGTCTAGCCCCGCGTCTCTCACTTAAATTATGATCGTGTCTGTTAGAGTTATGGAGTGTACATTTCTACTCAAATCACTTGGCTTTGCAACTGAAAAGTACAATGTGTTTGTTTTGTTTTGGCAAGTGAAATGTTACTGTTCCGATCGCCACTGTTGTCGAGATTCGATTTTTGAAAAGCCCTGCCCCCAACCACGTGGTTTATGAAAATTAGTTACCATAGAAATCTGTCTTTTTTGACACTTTGAAATAAGAGAATGACACACCTCTTCAACCACGCATCTATTATTCTCTGTGTGTTATCAAAGTTCATCACAAAACGCAGGAAGCAAAAGCACAACCCAGAAAAGAGACACGCTCAGTGCAGACTGACTCTGAAAGTGAAAAGATGTCGACGGCACTTGTCTCTGCTTTCTATGATGTCAACGAAGTGCTTTACAAGGTATGTTTTGATGGCGCTCAATTGTTTGATCGCGACAAGAATGAAACTTTTTGATTCATTCCCCAATCTGCTTTGGCGACAACTCTTTTGTGAATCTATTAATAACACAATCGCTAGATTTTCTTCGCGAAGCAAGACTCACGTTATCGTGTTAATGATTTTTAAACTATAGAATAACAAGAATTTGATGACCACTCCGCTTGATCAGAGACAGAGGAACGACCGAAGACTGTTAAACCCGCTTTCGCGAAGACATTCGGCATCATCATCGCGACCAGCCACAAATCTGATCACGCTCACAACACCGCCAGCCAAGAATGGCAGAGAAAGATCGCTGAGCTTGAGTGCTGACGAAGAACGCAGACGATCGGCGAGCTCAAGCCGTTATAAAACTGAACTGTGCCGGCCGTTCGAGGAAAATGGTACATGTAAATACGGTGATAAGTGCCAGTTCGCTCATGGGTATCACGAACTAAGACAGCTTTCTCGACATCCTAAGTACAAAACGGAACTTTGCCGCACATTCCACACAATTGGATTCTGTCCTTATGGCCCTCGATGTCATTTCATTCACAACGCAGAGGAGAAACGCCCCTCGCAAGGATCTAGCAACAGTCGTTTGTCCATGTCTTCCCCGCCGCCTCTCTCACCTCTATTAAATGGACCTCCTTCGCCACCTTTCGAACCAAGTTCGCCACTTCCCACATCTTTAACTCCGCCATCGCCGTCTCCACTCTCCTTCTACAACGACGACAGTCCGTTGCAAAGCCCGCTGCAGAGCCCGCTACCTTTGCCAATGGCCACTTCGCCTCGAGTGAACAATGTGTTCACTTTTCCATCACATCCCCAGATACCTCCTGAATTTTCGTCAGTTTCTTCGCCGTCAGCCGTCTCTTCTCCTCGACCGTTTATGCCCACAGTTTCTCCGATCAAACAAGAAGATGATTTGCTGGAAGAGGAGGACCTGCCGCCGAGTCCACCGGATTCCCTCGATGGTTTTAACGATGCCAGACGCCGTTTGCCAGTATTTAACCGATTTTCGGTGAATGAGTGAACTCAGTTGAAACTGTTAAACACCTTATTTCGCAAGAGGAATGACCGTAATTCGACAATTATTCGAATTAAGTAAGTTTATACATTGTAGAAAATAGTCTATTTTTCATGATCAAAGCTTTGGTACCCAGATTTATACGCATTTATATAGCAGCTAGATTTATTTATCGAAGAAACGATAAAAATTGTCTGGAGAATTGCAGTGTAAAACACGATGGTAATTTCCAGTTTACGTTTTTATACATATACTTTTATATTTGTTGAATCACCTTGTACATTGTAAAAGAGCTGTGAATAATTCAAAAGCTAAAATTATGTAGCTGTTCTCGGCTACGGGAGCTTGAGAGGGTTCCACAAGTCCCTCTTATATCCACTATTTAATATATTATATTTATTTAACTTATAATATCAAGCAATAAGTACTATTTTGTTATGAAAATTCCAATGAAAAATCCATATTTGTTGCAGTTAGGCCATAGAATAGTTTTAATATATCAATCTATTTACCTTACACGAAAGATTGCAATTCTAAAATGGTCGTTAATTTATATCATTAAGCAGTTCTAACACAATTGTTGTGTGTTTTCTGCAATGTCTTGGTTCTTGTATTAAAATTGTCTTGAGCCTTGATAAGAAAATAAAACTAGGGTTTGTGAATTCAGTTCAAGTTGATATGTTGTAGTGTTTTGGGGTTCTTTGTGCCGAGACGGGAAAGCAAAACGTCAGCTCAACTACTTGGTTTCAATTTACAATTTGGCTTGTGTTTTGAAAATTTGGGTCCCAGCCAAACCAGCGGGAAAGTCGAGAACACTGCGTGGAATGATTCCTTTGATGGCAAATCAGATTTCTTCGACCAATTGCTGCCAAGATTTGTTGTGCAATAACCTCGGGCGATGACAGACGTGTTTTGGTCATAACGCAGTGATCTGAAAATACAGTTGATACGGTTTATTATGCAAAGCATCAATGAGTCAGCTTTTCAAGTGAAGTATAAGCAGCAGAGGCTTTTTACTTGAGAGTTTCTAAACTCATTCGTGATCTCAGCAACATGCAAGTTAGAGCGGAAGTGAAATCTTACTTGTTTGCTTGCGTCAAATCCGAGGGGTGTTACCCCGCTCTCTTCACGCACGAGTGAGTAAAGCTTGACGAGAGCTATACGCGATGGCTCTGCGTGTCACTGTCAATGAACTACAAAATAAATATGCTAAAGAGCCCCTTTTACAAGTGAAAAGCGATGGAGTGTGGCTTAAAAATTAAAAACAATGAAGTAGTGTTTGTATTTTAAGAACTCGGCGACGAGGTGTTCCAATTCCCACCTCCAACAAACGGAAACTCGCTAGACTGAAAGTTGCATAATAATGGTTTTGCTTTTCGTAAACATAAGTTCAATTTCAGGTTGACGAGTAGAACCCGCGTTTTGTTTTTCTACTTCGGCTTTATTCTGTCTGGCGGCTTTCTAAGAAGTGAAATCATGTGTGAATTGTTTGTAAAACAAATTCTAAGCAGGTAGTATCAATACTACTAGCTTTTACTAATTCCGGTTCAGGTTTAACCAAACCGCTGAAGTTCTAGCAAAGTCTTCTCGCTTATTAAGTCTAGAGGCGTTGATTCAGCTAGGAGCAGCAAGGAGAGTTTTAAGACATTCTCAATTCATTTGCTGTTTAGGTTAAACATTTCGGTAATTAAATTGACTTCGTGATTAATTAGGAAGCTTGATTGTTGCTTGGGGACTCTCATGCTCTCCAAGTTTAAGATGGTTAGAGAATTCCAAATGAGGCTTTCTTGCACTAATCGTTTCCTGTTGGAAATTTCGTGCTTGAGTTTGTTTTCATATTGGTTGTCCATATTACTGGCGCTGGCCTGTCACGTACTTTGCAAAATGTGTATTTGTTTTCTCGGGTTTCGGAGACAGACTTTATTGGCAAGTTTCAGTGCAAATTGGGTCGGCTTGAAATGACGACACTATGATTCGACTCAGCTTGAATGCGATAACTCTCAAGTTGATTCACAACGATATTGGGAATCAAGGAGAGTGTGTTGTTTTAATTCTCTAAGCTTATCCATCATTAGTCACCAACGTGTAAAAAGATAAACAAAAATAGTCTTAATGTTTTATCTTCTGATCCTCTGTGTTGTTTTCAGAAGTAATGGAGTTTATCTCTTCGATTTGAGTGCATTTATGAAAAGAAAATTGCGTAAGACAAAGCTCCTTTATCAACAAAGAAGAACAACATATATTGCACTTTTCTTAATTTGCTAAAAGCTTGTCGAGCTAAATTAAGTCAACCATAGCCATAGGTAAGTTTCTGGATGAGTTATCTCCTGTCTTAAAGCATGGCTTGTGTCAGACACTAAATGGCGATCACACAACGGGGAGTTAATCTAGCTGGATGGATGCCAAACGGAATAATAAACGAAATGATTGTCAGATGCCGTTCGGAAAGATTTGAGTGATGATAAAAGCAAGCATTATTTTAAAAACTGTTGTCTTATGTCTCATAGCTTACACTTTGAATTTATTTCAAAACAGTTTACCTGTTCTGACCGCGCTGTCACATTTACTTCCTGAAGTTTTTTTAATAGTCTAACCCGAAGTCATTTCAGTACTGCTATTGACTGCAAGTCCATATTTACCATAATGGAACTATATTTTAAAAAATGAAAAGAGCTTCATGTGTGTTCTTTCGGAAGACTTTCGTGTGATAAGTGATGGAGTTGCCAGAAGAGGAAGCTGGCAAACTCGTAATATGATTTTTCATTTTAAAATAATTTGAAAAGCAGAACCCGGATGTTAAGTTGCATTCGCTTGAACATTGCAGAATGGTTTTTTTTTCATTGATTAAGAACAATATTTTGCAAGTGAGCAAATAGTCACAAGGTGATAAATCAACGTTTAAGTGGCTTCTGAAAGAACGCGCTAACTAGTTGATACTTTTTTTAGCTCTGTCTAAAAACATGGGTGAACACTATTCACAAGACACGAAGGGATGTTGAGTTGCAGAAAACAATTATTTGTGGCGACTCCAGTCCTTTTTTTAAACCCTTTCAGTCCAAGTCATTTATCAACATCTAACTTCTCCTTACATAACACATACAGGTTAAGACATTTGGTAATGAGAAAGGTAGAGTCGATCAAACAAACTACAAGGGATTAAACTTAATTTCTCTCAAAACTTATACAATGAAAATTGCTCAAGTTAGGAGATGACATTGGCAATGCAACTGGGGACCGAAAGAGTCGAGGTCTTTTATATCTTGTTATTCAATTACGAGACTTGTAAATGTTCAGGGTTTTAGAAGAAATATTAACGATTTAACATCTTTTAAAAAGGCCTTTTGAAAAGTATCAAATTGTAGCCTTTCGAAGTCTTAAAGTAAATTTGGTATTTTTATCGATATCACTGACACAAATGTTTCATGCATGGCGTTCTAACTTTACCGCCTACAAATTCGGTAGTAAAAGGTTGCTTTAGGTACGGAAATTTATTCACCCGTCAGTTATATCAGAACACTCCTGTCGATCTTGATCGTTTGTGTTTTGATAAGCTTGCAAAAGAATCTCCGAACCGCCTTGATAAGTATCACGGTTACTTGCAGGATACACCTTTCTTGCATTTTGAACAGTTTTGCTTTCTTTGTCTCCTCTTTCGTTAGGTTTGAGCATCAACTGTAAATACGTACACGCTTTTTCGTACTGGAGTTTAAAAACTTTATTAGAACATTAATGCTGAGAACAAGAAGATAATGAAATTTTTATCGGACCATCAGTTTAGGAATTTTCCTAAAGACGTACATGAAAATTCATAAAATCGGGAAAAGAACAACTTAAAAACAATTTGAGGTTGAATCGAAATCGCTATAAAATTTAAGAACAGCGCATCCTCGGCCAAAAGTTACTGGTTTTTGTAAAAACAACTTTGTTGGTCAATGATAGCAGGCGATGAGTCCCTTCCTGTTTCATATCCGACAACACTACATGATTTCTGTTAATTTTTTAACTTGATTATGAAAGACCGGTACCAAACAAAAAAAAGTTAACCTGAAACTTATGCCTTATGAAATAAGTAAGCCTCTTCGTGGCTTGCTGATATATCAGTATCAGGGATTAATGACGGTCGTGGCTAGTAGATAACTCAGAAATTACCCATTGCCGCAAAGATTCAACTCATTTTTGCCAAAATATGTTTATTTACTTAAAATATAATTATGTGCGGTGAGGTTGCATTAGTATAAACTGATTAAATTGTAAAACATCAAACGTCGGAGTATGCCCGAAGACTTTTAATTCCCTAGACTTACAAAAGTGTTAAAAAAGATTTAGTAATTTAGAATGCAGAGATAAAAAGCTCAGACCAAAACCTGATTAAAACTAGCTAGAACCATGTTATTGCACCAAGATGAAATTGAAAAGCAGCCAAAGCTAAGGGGATAGGTACTGACAATAGCGAACACGTAAGGCCTTTGTTGCCAAGCCTAAAAATAGTAACATTACTCATTCCTGAGTTCAAAAGATACGTTTTGATGTAGCAAACATCGAAAAGCTTATTATATCGTGTAGCGTCTTCATTTTAGCGAGACGAGATCGTCAAAAAGTCAAAGTCAAACGATCCGGTTTCAAAGACGAGTTCCGGTAAGGTTAATTAACAAATGAGGCTATTGGGAAATCGAATTGTTTACGCGTAATTGACGTTAAGAAAACATATTCGCAACATTGTGTATCTTTCGATTGAGCGAGCGCCAATAGGGAAGTTGGCCGAATGATTGCCTGTACCGGGTGCTGTACATAAATCGAAAGTAAAACGTCACAGGCAAGGGCTCACTTGTAATTCTGGCGGAACTTTCGATCACATAAAATAACATATATTTACACGCATTTTTAGTAAGAACGACATAAGTTAGAACAACGTTAACGAGACTCAGATTGGCAAATTTAAGAACAAGCTGAGGCTCGTTCTCGATAGATCTTCTTTATTTTTAAAACAAATGTTTTTACTAAACTTCGATTTTTAACTGAGTTGAGGCGGGAGTACACCTAAACTTTTGTTCAATAGTGAGGAAGTTGAAAAAGACATTTTAATAAGAAGAATATTGAGTAAAATCAGCAAACTGTTCCTCCTTGCAAGGGACTAGTACAGCTTTGGTTTGAGAACGGTTTGGCGTTTTACATCAAATATGAACTTCAAAATTAATTGTTTTTCCTTCCAAAAAAATCACCAAGCTCCAAATTCTCTTTAAAAATACCATCTTAAAAAAAAATACAACTCAAAATTCACCCAAAAAATCTTAAAATTTTCAAGCTGGTTCCCTTACATACCATCTGTGTTATAAGCGATACGAGGCTGCAAATTCAAATCATGGACGGAGATATCGTACGAAACATGATGAAAAGTGGCCATAAAGCACGCTTCAGGTGTACCCGCGCCTTAACTGAACAATACAGATTGAACTTATAAGAACTGCACAAGCTTCGCAGTTTTGATTCCAGGGGGAAAATGAATCGGCAAATCCACGATAAATCCTCGGCGGGGAAGAATTATATTCGTTTTATAATACACTTACTGCATTACCTAACAAGCTTAGTTTTTCTTCGATTTAAACCACACAAAGAAATAAAAACAATTTAATCCTCAAGTCACCAAACACTAAAGAACAATGAGCACCAGCCAAATTTACTGGTTCTTGTAAAACTAAAAACACTCTTTTTCATAAGAGCCTTTCAGTTTGTAAAAACCCCAAGGCTGAAAATTGCCCATTACGGCTCAAAACCATGGGCCCGGTTGCACGAAGCCTGGATAAGCTATCCGCCCCGATAAGCGCTTTCTATATTTTATGCTGTAAAACTATAATGGCACCACCTAAACCATTACTTTAGGAGTCTTTAACTCACTAAACAACCAGAGATAGAGAAATCAACAAAGAGTCAAGCAATCTTTGATTTATTAATGACGACTATTGGATTTTATCCAGCAGATAGCTTTCTTATATCCAGGCTTCAGACAACCGGGCCCTGGTCTCTCAATAGCTTTTTATGTCTCCGGAACGTTTGCGCTTGAGAAAAAAAAAATGATGCACTTTTTTTAATACGAACCAGTACATTTTTCCTTATTTGTCCTTATAAAAAAGCGTGTACACAAAATATAGCAACGCTCAGTCTTAATGATCTTGGCCCAAAAACAAGACTTTCTTTAGTTATAAAAAAGGGGGACAGAAGGTATTTCCTTTTCTAGCTAGTGTCATAAAAGGTCGACGGTACGCAGTAATTATCAAAAGTAAGTATTAGTATTTCCGCTAGCGCTTGGCACACTGTCGATTCAAATGACAAAAAAAATTAAAGTTTAAAGGACTCTCTAAAATAAAGGGTCGGGTGAGAAAGACTTTAAAAACCAGCCGAAAATTTCCGACAATTACTACGTGTGAACATGCGCAGATCAATCCTCAAACCTCTAACCGTCAATAATCTACCCGGTTGAAGTCTTTCCACGGTACCAATTAACTTTTGAGTCGAGGTGGTTTTCCTCCAAAACTCCCTTACACAACTTACACGGACCTTTGCTTGCGCACAAAGGGCTCGGTGATGAAAACAACATAAGACCAAATAAAAAAAATACTTGTTTAGCGTCCACTGATCTTAAATTTTCCAGGTCGGGAGGGCGTTTTTATTTTTTTGCAGAGTTTTAGTATAGTTCCTAAAGTAGACAGTTTGCACATGCTTAAGGGTGATATAATGCAATAATCCCATCGCTCACCGTACTAAAACAACAAGAAAATGAAAATGTTTATTTGAAAAACTAATTCTGGTTAATGTAAATAACACAACAAATGAATTAATTTTGTACTATGTCTCTTAAATTGGCCTAAGAACTCCAGCTACATGTACAATTCACCAACTTCAACTAGATGTGGTCAACTGTGCCAGAGCAGAAAATAAAGATATATATATATTCAGATATTGATATATTCAAATCAAGACCAAGTGCCGACTTTGCATCACGTGTTTGAGCGAGAAGCGTCGCGCGTGTTCTTAGGAGTATGGGGATGAGGATGTGGATCGCGGGCGCGTACATGTTTCTCTTTTTTACAATTATTTTTTGTTTTATACAAAGAAAATAAAATAAAATAAATTAAAGTCGGGCGCATTTTCCAGATCGAGCGCGGACGCTAAACAAGTAATTTTTTTATGTGGCCTAAATCAAAATTTTTTTTCTTATACCACGAGTTCTTTTCTTGATTTATATTCAAATGTGTAGATATGTAGAACGTGATAAATTAAAAGTGGTCTCTCCGAAACATTTCTTAGAAGCCAACTGTTATGTTTCTTAAAGTTGAAAAACAGTATAGGTGGCTCACTTTACTTCAAATATAAATTTTTTGAAAAACTGTGTGTGATATTCGTTTTTGAGCAAGGGCAGTTATTGACCATTCCAATGTCATTTTATACTTACCCTTTTCAACACCCAACCCACCTAACCCCCTCTCCACCGCGCCTATGTCTGATCTTCCCTTTCCTAGGCCAGCCAAAACCACAATTTTAAGTCAAAACACTGGCTAAAATAGGCATTTTTGGCCGTATGTTTTGGCACAATTAAAACAATTGGAGAAGTTAAAAACAAATCCTAATTACAGTGTTTTGACTGCCATGCCCACTCACACTCTTAGATATCTTAATTAGTAGGATAATTAGCAATTAACGTATATTATATTTATGTTTTTAAGATACTTAAGGAGAGTAACAATCGTAAGTTGCAAATAATCACGGATTGTTTAGCGTTTTCGATCATTCATATTTAGAACAAAATGTTTGATTGAACTTACGGCTACAACATGCAATATAGTAGTTCACACATTGTTCGCAAAGCCAGAATCCATAAAGCTATGAAAAGTGAGACTAACTATGGTTGTTGCATGATGATGTAATAACTGTCTTTATCATATCATTGTCACCATAACTATGATTAAATCACCACTCTTCAATTTAATAACTTTGTTTATGACATTTAACATTGTTTTAAGTTATAGCTTCAAGTTCAATCAAGTAATTGAACCTTGTGGTAGTCTGTCAAAAAGTTAAATAACGAATGTAATTATAGATAATTGCCGCATTGACTACGTCACAAGTAGTTAAGTGACACTAACAAAACCACTGGCTGATATAATTACTCTGAAATAACAAATTTAACCCACAACGTTCAAAACGCCAATTCCCCTTTTTACATTCTGTTCAGTGTTCTGCTAGCTGTACTATTAGACCACCTGTCTTGATTAGCCCTTATTATGGTTATATACAAATGGCCTGTAAATTTCTCAATACTATAATTGTCATACTTCCTTCGATTAACGAGTGTAAATAACTGAAGTTGTTGTTGTTGTTGTATTTCGATTCCACATTAGGACTGACATAAGGGCCGGCAAGTTTCCGGCGAGGCTCAGATTGGCCAAAATTTATGAACAAGTTAAGAACAAGCTGAGGCTCGGGGCTCGATAACTATTTTGAAACTTTACCAAGGTTTGACATTTAACTTATAGAAATACAGAAATGATTTGCAGTTTCTCTCTTTTAATCAGTCATTGCTTCAAATTATTCGCTGTACACGTATATATATACTTGCCCCGAACCGACCTTACAGTTTGTTTTCCAATACATGTATTGCAATACCTTAGGTTTAGTTTTTATTCGATCTAAACCACACTTAGAAATAAGAAAAATTTAAGAACAATTTGACGCTCAAATCGCCGAAAAATTAAGAACAATAAACCTCACTAAAATTTACTTATACAAAAAAGCGTGTATTACATGTCAGTTTAAGTTGGAAAAATGTTTTAAAGTCGGATTCCGCATGTAATAAGATATTCGAGATGTATGCAAACTCGGCAAAATTATAAAAAAAGCTTGGTATAACATTTTAAAATCTAAAACCTTTTATTAATTACTAAATAGTTCTTAGACTTATTAAAGTCGACCTCGCGTCGTATATGTTGCACAGTAAGGCGTAGACTGAACTATAAATGAAAATCAATCAAAATAAAAATAACTATTTTGGTCATTCAATACCAGGCTTTCAATAGGACTTTTCACAAGCAGTTTAACATCTTATCATTAATTTAATTCAGTTTTTTGTAGAGTTTCGCCTTGCTATATTAACTTAAAAACCTTAAAGTCGGTGGTGAAGCCCCAACTTGCGAATGAAACTTCAGCTGCCTGGAACTGCTTTAATTAATCTAGAATTGTACCCTGCCAGGTTACTTTAACCCTGGGTTAAGCCAAGATTCACTGAAGCAGTAATTTCTTATACAAAACTGTTAGATTTTCCATGAAAAAAACTTGTCGATTCCAAAATTACAGCTCAAATCAGTCTCAATAAGGTTGGAAATGAGAACGAAGGTTAAGAATTTAACCTTGGGTTAACGCCAATCGGCTTTTGAACAGCGTCTGTGCCCGATCTGTTCATTCCTTCCAGCTGAGACAATGTGCTGATCGTCAATACATCTGGAAATGATTAGAACTCCGCGTCTTCCCAGATAAGGATGTTTAACCGTAGACCCTATATTGCTCTAAAGGTTTCTCCGTTACTTGTTATAATTAGTTTAGGACTTACAGAAATAATTATGTTTTTGCTCTCTTCTAAAGTGTACTTAGAAGTACTTACAGTTCATGAAATGGACGATTGAGTGCATTCCACATTATTCTATTATCTTAGTATCTTTCACTGTTGTCATCATATTCTTCCTATATATACAATACCATTAACAAATTCATTAAAGCACTGACGAGGGTAGAAGACACTACCAAAACATGTCCGTTAAGAAGCTCAAAGTTGTCGTCTATGTGTTCAAAAAAGTTCATGAAATACTTCCCCCCCCCATTGAATAAGTTTGTTGCTGTTACACTATCTTACACTCTTTGTTTAAATACACGCTTTTTTATAAGCACCAGTAAATTTGGCCAACGCTCATTGTTCTTACTTTTTTGGTGATTTGAGCCTCAAATTGTTCCTATTGCTATGTATGTTTAAGTTGAAGAAAAACTAAGCCTAAGATATTACAATAAATTTATTGGAAAACGAGTTTGATTTTAAATCAATCCCCACGGAATTATCGTGAAATTCCGCCGAGTCATTTTCCAGTGATTATAAACCGCGAATCATTTCTATTGTTCGGTTAAAGATCGAAGCTCCACAAAGTTTTCAAAAAAAAATGAAATAGCTACTGATCAAACCCGAGCCTCAGCTTGTTCTTAAACTTTGGCCAATCTGGGCCTTGTGGTTCTTATAAAAAAAGGCGTGTATGGAAGAAAATTCTAGCATATAGCTATCAACGGATTGTACTTGTAGAAGCATTTTTGTGCCACGATCGGCTCCGTCTCGTCTGGTTGGTCACTTCTCGTGATTTATAAAAAACTTGAATATTCTCTAATAGCTTCCAAACCTCAAGGACTTACGCAAAACCAAAATATAAATAGCCGTGTTAAGTGCAACAACTAGAAATGAAAAACACTTGTAAATACTCTTCAACAGTTGAATAATATTTCTGCCTTTTTTAATGACTCCCAAGCAACAATTTTTATTCAAAGTTTGAGCGGTGTCTTTTCTGTTCAGCGACTGCAAGTGATAGTATGCAAAGTAGTCTCCAATGCGGCTGTTAATCAAATGTGCCAATACTTCTTGGCGTCTCTTGTCTCAGATTTGACAAATTGATGTCGTTTGTGAAGTACGAAAATTAATAGTAACCAAAACCAAGTTGTCCTAAATACGAGCTAACATTCCCCGTGTTCCTAATATTGGCTGTTACTAAGAAAACAAAATTTCGATAGTTCGTCAATCGAATTGTTTTGACAGTCAAAGACCACAAATTTCCTATTGCATACTCAAGCTACAAGATTCTGATAACGCACCTTCAGTAGGACTCACGTGCAAGTGCTTTAATTGCGGTTTCTACACGAGTAATAACAGCAACTAAAACATTTTGGTTCATTAAGGCTTGTTTGCGTAATCGTGAGAGCTCGTTGGAATGCTCAGTGAAAATTGAGGATTTTAATCTCAAATAATCTTCAAATTGCTATTTTGTTGGTTTGTGCGTATGCCTGTTTGTGTTTCTATGCGTGTATAAGAGTGAGAGATTGTGGGCACGTGTTCGTAGGCGTGGATGCGTGTGAACGTACCCACTCACAACATGAACGTCTACCGAAGGCATGAAGCACATTCTCTCCCTAGTGTTTTGTTTCTTGGTTTTTTATCAGACATGGTTACATGTGCGTCATAAGGTTTTATATCAGTATTAAAGTTAAAAGCAACCGACACCCACTGAACATAATAAGTTGTGTTCTCTATGTTAATATCGCCACCCTTTGAACTGTCAGATCTAAACATGTTCTTATAGATTTGGGGATTTTTCAGCCTCAAAGTTCTTTACAATCTTTATTACAAAACAAGAGCGTAATGTGGGCAGTTGGGTAGTTACTGAGGGGAGAAATAAGATCGGGAGCGGAGTTAAATAGAGCACCATGAAGTTTCTTAAAAAAAGTTCAATAAGCACAGCGCTGCGCTCCCTTTACCACCCCGCAAAAGATCTACGTAGGTTACAAGGGAGGCCACCGAGAACAAAGGTTACTTCAAAAGTTACAAA
>JAOBAT010087916.1:0-18104 GCA_026413305.1 Hydrozoanthus tunicans
TTTCGCCGGTCTACGGCATCATCAGGGAATGAATAAAATATGCGTAGCGGAGTTCTTATGCCGGCTGACGCGATCGACCGTAACAAGCATAATTAGTTGAACAGCAAAGAAGGTAAAAACAAGAGGTGTGACAAGACAAAACGATGAGAGAAAATATGAACAATAGCAATACTAGATAATTCAAAATAATTCAAGATCATACAAAATAATTCAAAACAAAACTTGGCTTAGTTCAGTGAATTCTGCACGTGAGTTTATGGTGGGCTGGAGCTTTCGGATAAAAAAGGCTTCGTGGAGGCGTAGATTTACAGGGTCGGAGTCTCGGGCGATGATGCTGATGACTGTGTAATGTTGCAGAGTCAAATTATGGTTTTTGAATGAGTTTAAGCAATCGTTTTCAAGTATTGGTAGATTTGAAAAACTCAAGAAATTTAACAAGTGGAGGATAATGCATGCATGACTGTGCGGAGATACGAATTTTAGCTTCGAAGGCTGAAAAAATGTCTCACCACAAGTGAGCAAAGTGAACGATTGAGAAATACTTTCGGCATGAAGACGTAAAATGAGAAGTAAAATTCGCGTCCCCAAGCGTTCATGTAATGTTCTGACGAGGTTGCCACTCAAAACACAACTTTCTTAAAACCGGCCGCTTGCATGTGCGGTAAACTCTCGTGTAATTGGTTAATCGTGTTAGAAACCATGGCGACACCAATATCCTCACTCGACAAAGATAAAAAAAAGTGTCTTCGCGCTGCGTGCGACAAAGATTGACTTCTCAGTAAAGGAAAAAACCTGGCAAAACTTTTATCTTTATCTAGATAATAAAAGCTATTATTCCATTCGCTTGTTGTAAATGACACGATTTAAAAACCTAGTAACCACTTACCCGCCTCTTTGGCTACTGTACAGATCCTATACATATAAAATAGCGGGTATTTCAATATTATTTTGTCTTCATTCAAATCAGACCACTAGTCTCGTTTCTGAGTTAAACTTACAAAGAAAATTTTACCCAAAACGAGGTTAGTAAACTTAATATAATGAAGAGAAAGTACATCCGTTTATGCATAAGGTCTATTTAGCATCAAACACGCGCTCTTTGAGTCAAATAATCTCTAATAAATAGTCATAAAACATATTCGTCAAACAGACAAGAAAAATTTTACCTCCATGCTTTAAGAAACCGGCTTGCTTGAAATGACCTCCTTCCCGGAAATAAGGTAATTTGTTTAGTAAACTGACCACCTTGGCACGTTTTCCTCTTTCAAGCCTCCAGTGGCTGACTTTCCAAGCCTGACTGGGTTGCTTTTCGTTGTTCACAAAATAAAGCTCCACAACTGGACGTTTGACCAAAGCAAACTTTATCTTTTGCGTGTTGTCGTGAGTTTTCGGTGTAGGTTTAGAGTTTACGTATTGCACAACTCTCCAGTACCTGGACGTGCTACAGAGCTTGTTCCTCAATGAACGGCGAACAGCTGAAGCAAAACAATGATGTTGATGGTGAATAGGATGATATAGTAATAATGTTGTATTAACAACTTGTATTAACATTTAATATATTTACTAACAAAAAACTGTTATCATTATCTATTATTACTATTATTGTTTGTTAACTATGACACTGAAAAGCCCCTTAGGGGAGTTGTCATTACGTAACTATTATTGTTATTATTATTATTATTATTATTATTATTATTATTATTATTATGATGATGATGATGATGATGATGATGATGATGATAACAACAAAGGTAGTAGTAATAATGATAACGATAACAAAAAATTATATTAACATTTAATATCTTTACTAACAAACAACTGTTACCATTATTTATTATTACTATTATTATCATCATTATTATTATTATTGTTATCGTGATTATAATTGATATTATTATTTTGTAATATCATATTAAGGCTGTTGTCATTGCCGACATTTCTTCTGTTAGGCGAGTCATAACAAATGACCAAGACACCATATAAGGGCTAACAGAATTATCTCTTCATCACACTTTCAAAACTTTCCTTCCCTGCAATAATAGTATCCTTTGCTTTTCGATCCACATATTAAATCCTTTCAGTGACACTTCTAAGGGTTCCGATCACTGCAAGTTCTACCTTTTTGAGTTTCCACAATCTTCTAATCTCTCTCTCTCTCTCTTCAAATTCTGATATTTTTACACTTTTTGCCTTTCTTTCTCCCCTACTCTTACTTCAGCCCTTATTTAAAGCAATATCGATGATTAGTATATACCAGCTCGGCTACGCGCGATTTGAATGAAATAGTAGATGTGAGACAATATTAACCTCCGAAATAGTATAATGACACCCACACAAAATGGCGGACGGAAGCACGCGCTTCGCCTCCATTTCGGATCACAATACTGAAAAAGTTTGCTCTGAAAACACGGAATATTTAAAACAGCCTAAAGAAACCTACTGTTTTGCACCATTAACGGCGTTTTGTAGTTAAAAAATTGACAAAACATGCATATGTTAGGCTGCTCACGCGTGAGTCTCGCCACGCTCAGTGATTCAAGTAATAAATGTTTTTTTTTCTTAAAAATCTTTCGTTTTCTTGAAAGGAACAGTTGCCTCTGTCGTTGGATAATGGCTTAAGGAGCCTCTACCGAGCGCCTTCTACTGCCACTACCCACCTCAATTGAAATAGAATAAGTGTTAATTATCCCATTTTGCTCATTCTTGTCAATTACAATCATGTCAGGTGTTTTGCCTATATCACTTTGTCACATTGAACAATGAAAAGCCACAAAATCTTCACTTCTTCATTTTCTACTACTTCTTTTGGGACATATTCGTACCATTTTTCCGTATACTCTAACCAAATCTTTTTACAAAAATCCCAATAGACTTTCTTTGTTAAATTGCTGTGTCGTCTTGTATTCCTTCTGAGCCAATTTTTCACATTCACATACACGCGAGCTTTCACCTTTTTACATGAAAATTTCACACTTTCGTGACTCAAAAGCGAGGCTTGGGGGCTTTTGACATAAACATGTATAAGGCCTATTGTTTTTTACTTCAGTTCTCCTTTAATTAACTAGCACATAGGGCCAGTTAGGGGAATGTGAGTGCAAAGAAATGTAGGTGACAAATTTTTGTATTCAGCGCCTTAAATGAGGTAAAGATAAGAAAAGGAAATAAAAACGAGAAGGGGATCAGGATGAGAAAAATGATAAGAATGCAAGAGGGATACGGATAAGCACAAGGATAAAACTGTGAATAAAGATAAGGATAAAATGAGAATAAGAATAGGGGGTTAACGGAAAAGCTTAGGATAAGAATATATATAAGGATAAAGATAACGATAGGGATTAAGGATGCGGTTGAGTGATTAGAATGAAGGTGACAGTAAGGCTAAGGACTCGGATGCAGATAAGGTTAAAGTCAAGAATGATGACGATTTTAAGGGTAAGACTAAGAAAAGGATAGGAATAGAGTTAGGATAGGTAAAAAAGAAAAGTTAAGGCAAAGGATAAGAATTAGGATGAAGCTAGGTATAAAGAAGACAATAAGAACAAGAATCAGAGATGACGTACTTCAGCTGTCTTTTGTTTCCGTATTCACAAGTGGGCTAATTAGGCTGCGGTTGAGATAAGGACCATAGTAAATCCAAAGTTAGATAGCTAATATAAAAATACATTGGTTATACGGGTTGAGAGAGAAATAATTACCTTGGCAATGCAGACAATTGTGGATCGAAGGACACTTCACTCTCCCGCATTTAATGTTTCCATTCTTGAAAAAAATAAATAAATAAGAAACTCTATTCAACTACATGAAAATCTTTCGTTGTGAAGTGAGCAATGTAACAACTACAGTATTATACACTCTTTTTTCTATAAGAATAGTGTTTTTCAGATTCAGGCTCAAGATTCTTAATCTTTTGGCGTTTTGAGGCTGAAAATGTTCTTAAAATTATTTTAGAATACAGGTCAATGGAATATGTCTGCCAGCATGGCGTTGCCTTCCTGAGTCTCCAGATGATAGCGTTTATACATTGTGCAACAAAATCTCAGCCTCGGCATTATTCTTAAAATATTCTTAAATTTTCGCGATTTTCAGCCTCGATATTCTTATAAAGTATATTCTTGTTATAAAAAAAAGATTGTAGTGACATGATCAAGATCAAATTCGATAAGTCATAGTTATGTAGTTAATCAACTGGCTACTTTGACATTAAACCCATGTAGATGACTTAAAAACTCGATGAATTGAAGCTCCCTCTAAGTTGACCCAAGGCAAATCTTTCCGCTTCATATTTAATAAACAGTGTTTTATCTTTCGACACAATTCTGCGAAAAACTTATTTTTTAGAGTGTTTCCAAAGGTACTCTTGTGTACTTGTTTTACTATAACTAGTTCAGAAATCTAATGATTTATGAGGAAAACAAAACTTGTTGCTCAGTCAGGGGTTTAATTAAACAGAAATTAAAACAGTGAGTTTTTTTAGATAAAAAAAAGCAAAATAGAATATTTCTGGTGTTGCAAAACTACACAGTAATACAAACAATGACAGCGCTTACAATTTAATGATGAAAAGTAGAGAATATTTCACGGCTCTATACTAAGAAGTTGCAGAATGCTGTTAAGACGACAGTACAACGTTTACAAAAACAATGATGTAACAAGTGTAGAAAGTAGTTAATCTTGCCATACCAGACAGTTGCAGATAACACAGGGTTCGGTTCCAAAATTGCCGAACATAGGATGAAAGCTACTTCCATTGGTGTATACCTCAAATCCACTGGACCGCGTGCAATTGGGAAAAGGGTCTGTTGAGATTGAAGAAAAACATTACTAAAGTGGTACATAAAGATCGGTTGTCTAAAGCAAATTTTGGAGTAATACATGAATGTATGTTACATCAACATAAAGATTTTAGCAAGTTTAGAATAATGATTCAATAAAGGACCATCCCTACTAGAGTACTTGATCGTTCTTTCTGCGTTACAACTTCAGTGATAGTTGGCTCTTAACACGTAGAATAATCAACTTCTGGAAAAACTTGATTTCTTCGGCTATGTTTTTTTATCAGTTTGTTCAAAAACATTTTGCTGATTCTGGATAGTTGGCCAAGAAGCGTCGCTTCAAGGGCAGCTGTAAGTATTTGAAGGAAATCCTATCAGCCAAGGACACGTCATCAATTTTCAAAATGTAATGCTGCTCACCTGCAATACCTGGTAGACTGGGTAAAGTAGTTGGTGCTTTTGTTGTAGTCTCATTTATGTTTCCTGTTAGAAAGACAATAACCATAAAACAGTTCTTACAGGTAGTTCCTTTAACTTTTAACTTCAGTTAAATGTACATCAATTTTTATTAAATCCTTTGTTCTTACCCGGATGGCTTTGGTGTAATGTTGAGCACCGTTTGGGTAGATCAAAGAATTTTACTCCAAACGGCTGTTCAACCTCGTTCCCAGGGAGGAGAGACCCTGAAAACGAGGTTGACTGCCACTATGTGAGACATGTCTATAAGTGAGTATTCCGTCCAGTTCGGGAAATCTGGTTTAGTTTACATTTTTATCATCTTTCAATCATTCCCGTTGCATCTCGGGATTGGCACATGGTCGAGTTTTAAACGTGCCGAAAGAGAAGAACAAAAGAAATTGTAAGTTGGCACTTAGGAGGTCCGACATATGCAACAAGGCTGGGCCCGATTGTACGCGAAGCCTGGATAAGCTATCCGCTGGATAAAAGCTAATGGTCGTCACTAATAAATCAAAGATTGTTTGACTCTTTGTTGATTTCTTTATCTCTGGTTGTTAAGTGAGTGGAAGACTCCTAAAGTAATTGTTTAAATGGTGTCAAGTAGCTTCCTTTATAGTTTTGCTTCATAAAAAAGAAAGTACTTATCCGGCGGATAGCTTATTCAGGCTTCGTGCGACCGGGCCCTGATAAGCAAGCCATGCATGTGGAGGTTCGAATCAAAACACCAGCCCGTGTAGAGGGTGAACAATTCTTGAAACGACCATCAAAAGTAGCATAGTACAAAAGAAAATTACCCTATTTTCCTCGTCTTATTTCTTTTTCTTCCGTAGTTAGTAATAACCTTTATGCAGTTTGAGAAAAGAAACAATGTTTTTCTATTGTTATACATTGGGTAGTTAGATGTTCTACCTGGGCAAACTTTGCAGCAATCTCCTGGGTGCCGTCTGACGGGGTTTTCGCAGTTTGGCTGTTTACATGTCAAACGATGGCACTGAACGTTCAGGTTCTAGGTGATCAAGAAAAACACTGCATTAGCGATTGACTTCCTCTTTCTTACCTTTTTTTATTTTTTCTTGTTTTTTTATTGATTTATAAGGGTAGTAATACAAGATAAGATTACAATAGTTATGTTACATTAAGGTACAGAAATGTGCAATATATATAGTAGGGCATCATTGCTAATAAGATTCATTAACTAATAATTAAACTATGCATTTTAGCTAGAATAAGCACTTATTCCATAATGTGTTGTGTGCTGATTAATGTTTTGCGAAAGCCAAGCCTCTGGCGATGACCATTTGTAAAAAAAGGATTCTTTCTTCTTGTATTCAAAATAGCAAAAGCGCTCCACCAAAAAGCAGGAGATGAGGACTTTTCTTATAGTGTTCTGCTGTAGGTACTGTACAGAAAATTTTACATGTATAGATGAAGGATTTAGCGTTAAGTAAAATATAATTCTCTCTTACTTATCTTGTTTAGTCGTTTAACTTCTTTATTCTGTTTCTCTTTTGATAAAATCAAGCCCATTTAGACTTTGATTTTATACCATTAGAGAGCTAGAGTATATGTGGTATAAAGGCTATAGCAACAATAAAATCTTTTCTTCGCCTTTTACAAGTCATTCGATCTGGTTCGTAGGCTTGCTGCAATCCTATTTAGGATTCAGAAATAGAGGAACAGGCTTGAACATCGAATTAATTGTACTCACAGATGAAAATGGTAAATGCGCTGAGATCAAATGCATGGTACCTTGCAAAATATTGGTAAAAATAGTTTTTTTTTACTTTCATTGAATGCCCTTTAGTATGATAAATCAAACAGTGATGATTAGAGTAAACAAAAAAATGATCAAACAAAATTTTATAAGCTAAATCACCAACGTTTACAAGAGCGTCGGTCACAACAAATAGTAAAGACGAGGTTCGGCCATGTTTTTTACCTTACATGTACACTGAAAGCACTTTGGTTTGTATGAACGTAACTGGGGGTACCAGATCATCCCTTCCTTGTAAAAGCGTCCCATGCTGTAGCAACCTGTCTTCGTTGATGGTCTGTCAGTCCCTGCGTAAGGTTGGACAATTTTATCAGTTTCATTAAAGACGAGTTTCGCAAGGAACAAATTTTACGTTTCTACCAGGGCTCTTACACTATCCCAAACGTGAAGTTTTCTACTATCTCAACTTTTGTAAAGGGTTGGTTAAGTGATTTTTTTTTTCAGTTGCTTGCTTTTTCAACGCAACCATGAAATCGTTCAAGGACGCAGCTGCAACTTTCGCAGCACCTGATAGGTCGCTAAGGACAGACCTGTGAAAACTGGTAAAACTTTTCCTTGTACTAACAACACTGCATATGTCAAATTTAAGGTTTTTCAGATTCTCTCTTGCGTTTTCATGGACAATTTTAGGCTATAAGAAACTCACGGAAGGTAACAGTTGGTAAAACTTTTCCTTGTACTAACAACACTGTGTGTGTCAAATTTAAGGTTTTTCATATTCTCTCTTGAGTTTGTGTTAGCATTTTGGACGTTTATGAGCTAGGAACTATGGGTAAAGGAACAAGTCGCCATCTTTTGCGTGTTCGAGAATTTCAACTTTTTTATTGCAAATGTATTTTTTGTTCTAATATCATAAATGGCAAAAAGTAGAAATTCATTGTAAAAGAGGAAAGACAGTTTACTTACTATATCTACGAAAGATTTGAAAACTGTTGTAATCAGTTATGCAAAATATGAACAATTATAACTGTAAACCTGAATACACATATAGTTGAAGGAAATACAGAATGCTGAATGAATTATGTGAAAACGTAAGAGTTGACGAACTTGCATTGCATGGTGGGTGGCTGAGTGAAATAGCACTACTTGGAATACCTTGGAGGCAAGCCTTGCAGCACGTCCCTCTCTTCTTTCTTGGATGACTACATGACAATTTTGGACAATTTCTGATAGCGCAGGAAATAAAGCCATCCTAATAAAGAATAATGTAACAATATGTCAAAAGAAATACAACATGTCGTCACGCAAGAGTCCCGCTGACGGTCGAATGTCAGTTCGTACTTTTAGTTTCTTTGTTAAGCTTTGGCAACATTTTACCTCATCACCGAGAGTTACGAGCAGAAGTCATATGCATCTGCAAATTTGTACATTAAACTTTCAGCTCAAACTGGAGTTTTAACCACAATAGATTGTGGTAATCACTCGAAAAACAAAAGTTAAGTGAGTTTGATAAACTTGAACATACACTTTTTAAAAAGTGAAAGTTCATGACTTGCGACAAAACCATTGTGCCCTATAAAAGTTACAGTTGTACATAGCATCTCCATTCTTACATTAGGAAAGGTTTTGTGCTTCCAATACTCCTCTGAAGAACCAGTTAGGGCGTCTACCCTGGATCTTGGCCTCATCCATCATGTTGTAGTTGGCTCGTTTCTTTTAAATATGCCTGAACACTTCAAACAGAAAAGAGCACGATCGCGAGCTTCTTGCAGGCTTTTTTAAGACTTTTTCATGATTTTTTAATGACCTAATGACCCAAAAACATCGCGGAATCCAAAATCCATTTAAACAGAACAGGCTAACGACACTTCAATTTAACTTTAAATGCCAATTCATGGTTCACACTGAGAATGATGAATGAAACTCCATGACTTTTCCATAGCTTAGAAATTTATACTAAACTTCAAGACTTTTGCAGGCCTACAGAAGCATTTAGAAATTCCATGCATGATTTTTCATAACTTTTCATGAGCCCTGACACAATAGTTTTTGTTGCCCCTTAAAAATGTGGGATGCTTGCTTGCATGTTTCTGCTTATGTCAGTGGCACTCCATATATACTTAATGGCTTTGATGATGTGTTGTTTCATTTAAAGCATTTTTTTCTCGTCCGTATCTAAAAAGTTTAACTGATAATGCAGGGTATCCATGCACCACAGAAAGTTTGTGTTCTGTTCTGTGTTCTGTGTTCCGTGCAGCGGTTGGTAAGACTCAATATTGGGTTATTGGGCTGTGTGGGTAAGTTTTGTCAAAAACTGAAACTAAGAACTTCGTTAGTGTGATTAGGGTGCCGAGAAACGTAATTAAACTTTGCTGCTTTATAAACAACTATAAGATCTACTGAGTTTAGATGGCTTGTCAGTCAATCAGTCCATGTGCATAAAATCTCAGCAGGCGCAAACGTTTCCTATATGTGAACTTTACATACAGTTTTACCATACAAATTTACCACAAGTCGTGTGACTTTTACATTTGAGAGTTTGTTTAAGACTTTCACAACTACTAACTATTATCTAAGTTCAAGTTCGAGCCGAAACTTCAATGCAGAAATTTTAAAGTGCAATGTTGTAACAAAAAAAAAGCCAGATTCTGTGACGCTGATGCTTCCATTAGCCCATCAATCATGAGAAAAAACAAGATGTTTTGCAAACTTTGTCCCTTCCACAACAAATTTGCTAATTTTCCAGAGTACGACGCGCGTTTATTGCACTCGTCCTCAGAAATTAAGGTTTATGTTAGTCTATTACAGTTTAAATACGTTTTGAATTTCTATTGAATGTTGCTAACACACTTTTTGATATCTTTGCTATGGAATCAGTTCCGTAAAAAGGAATTAGGAAACTTAGTACCCAGCAGCCAATCACATGTCGGAACCCCGTAATGTGTATATGTAGTGCCTTTTTGCTCTACTCTCGAGTATCGTAATTTCTATAACAAGAATTTTTGTTGTACACCTACCCAGCAACTACACTCTGTGCATTGGTCTGGCTTGAGAACAGATCGGTTTTTAGGCGGGATTGCCCACACACTGTTGTGACTATATCTTCGGCCCCGTTGATCGGTACACGTTTGGTAAGTGTTTCGCCTAGCTGTAAAAGCTTCTGTGGATAAGTATCATTACGATACAATGTGATGATGATGCAGCATGAGATGAAGTGACATGAAATGACATGATCTAAAGTGACAATATTGGGGTTGCAACTCTTGTTGATGGTTAAACTTTATTCTCGCTTTTTGTCCTAGTTCGTCGCTTTTTTATGCCAGAAACAATTACGTATTATTTTAGAAAGTTAAAGCAGGCGTTGATGGCGTTACACATCTTGTAAGCGGCCTCAAACAATTTTTGTGACTTCGTATTTTGTATGTAGAAGTAGGAGCACTGACACTTAACGAAGAAATGTATTTTTAACTTGCAGAAAAATCGCAGAAAAAAGCTAGAACAACAGTAAAAAAAACTAGTTTCAGCGCTACTTCTGAAGTACTTGCAACAGAACTTACCTAAGTTTTAGAAGAAGCGCTAGGTTTGATATAAAAAGAGCGGGTCCTAGTTCGAGGTGCCTACTCTAATTCTTCCAGGCCCAACTAACACAAATGCATCGTTAGTTATTTAAAATAGGACCAATTTTTTTCTCGTCTGCAGCGGTTTGTTTGTTTGATTAATTCCTATTTCATCAATATCAAGTTTTTATGTTTTGTGAGTACTATGTAAAAAATTGATGTTGATAAACTGGGAAAATGTAAAGGTTAATCGGTTTGTAGAAAATTTTTAACTTTGCTGACCTGAGAACTGTGCTGCTATGTAAAATGGAATGCTGTGTTTTGTTGTGATTGTGTGGTTTCTATCGAAATTCATTGTGCCTCATGATGTTGACAAAAAAATAAAATGAAAATAAAAACAAAAATAATGTTATTGAAAACAATGACAGTAATACAGCTCTGATAATAACCTTGAATGTTAATGTAATAGCGATACTTATAGTACTTTCAACAATAATTGCCTATTCTGTCCAGAATAGAAGATATTAGCTATACGTTAAAATAACTGTAGAAAATGGTTTTTCAAGTTAAGAACTCGAATAAAGTTTGACTGATTGACCAATAAATTGGTAGATTTAATGACTTATTGATTAACTGAAAGAGTGATGACTCAAAATAAATTGAAATCCATACTCTGCCAACCTCAGTTCTCACTGGAAACATACTTATTTACTCCTCGCGTTGGTTATAGGGTTGTGTAGAGGTTGTATGACTGTAAGATTGGTGACTTGTATGGCAATAAAATTGAAAAATTCAAATTAAAAATCTACAGTTCTATATAATATTAACAATAAAAGATACTAAAGTTCAAAATTTTCCCGTGGCTGCAATATAATTGGTTATTGAAATGCAACCTTTTCAGTCCCGGTCAGTAATAAAAAACCTAATTTTTGCTTGCAAAACATATACAAAACAAAACTTTTGGTAAGAAATGAGAATACATCAAAGCGAACTATTGGAGGTGAAAAGCAAAACTCTCCTTAACTTGTTCCATGAAAGGTGTTGGCTCTAGTTTGGAGAAACTACAAGTGTGTGCACGTGGGCTAAGATTTGTCGATCTTCTTCTGACTCCGAGGGTTTTTCTCCGGGTTCTTCGGTTTTCCTCCCTCTACAAAATCGACTTTCACGCCAAGATCTGTGCCGTCGAGCGATTAAACAAAAGCCACTTGCTTGGGAAAATGGGCAACCACTCCCAGCGTAACGACGATAAATAAAGTTAGTTTAGTTTAGTATAGTATAAGTGGGACTGAAAAAGTGTAGCTGTAGTTTAGTGATTTAGCTGGTGTAAGTCGTTTGCCACTAACTGGAATTGAATCTTAATGCTTCTATACCTGTATTTGGGCACGTAGCGCAACATTTCCCGTACTGTTCTTCACATGTGCTTCCCTTGCAAAGCCCTTTACAATGTATTATTGCCAATTTGTGTGAAGGTGAAGACTAAAAAACAAAATAATAGTTTACTATGTGGTTCATAACGTAATCTATAACGCGAACTATCGCGGAACACCGATAATGACGGCCGTAAAGGTTGATCTTAACTAGGTTTGTCCCTTATCAAGCTGTGGTTCAAAAAAAGGTAAGTGTAGTTTAAAGAACAAACTATAATTGATTTTATTCTTATTATTTTTGCTATTTTATCATTATTTTTATTACTTTTATTATTATCATTATTGTTATTACTATCAACATCATATTATTCATATTATTATTATTATTATTATTATTAACATTTTCATTATATTTATTGCTATTACTATCGTTATTATTATCATTATTGTTACTACTACAATCATTTTTATTATCATTATTTTTGTTTATTTTATTATTATTATCACTTTTTGTTATTGTTATTACTATCACTATCATCATTATTATTATCATTGAAAACTTTTTCATTATATTTATTGCTATCTTTACCATTGTTATTATTATTATTATTATCATTATTGTTATCATTAATTGCTCTTATTATCATTATTATTATTATTATTATCATAATTATTATTATCATTATTATTATTATTATTATACTGTAAGAGTAACAGGAGCACGGCCTCTTTCGGAGAAACTGTATTTAATATCAGCAGCCCACTGTCTTTGCGTTTTTTTTTCTCTTAATGTGTGATTTCCAAGCAGATGTAATAAGTGGACTTTATCTTGCGCAACTTTGGTCTGAAATCCGAATTTTTACTCCTCAAATCATACTCGCACTACGAGTTCATGTGGCGTATGAGTTTAAACCAAATTAAAGTGTATTCCATTTGTATCACCGCAAATTAAAAATAACAACGCTAAACGAAATAACGCCCTAGATGAAATAAAACCAACGCTGAAATAAAAACTGAAATAATATTTTAACCCTAAATGAAATAAAACGAATTGTCCTAAATGAAATAACACTGCAACGCTAAATGAAATAAACAATGATACTTGGTCACTATCTACAGTTTCAATACTTTTGCATAAGCTTGAAACTCGGCTTGTGCAACCATAATGGTGTCTCAAATGATGACGTCAAAAATGTCGTGATTGTTTTATAATTTTGTTCTTGGCCATTACGCACCGGTAGCTTTAGAGGCAGGTTTCAGCTGACGTAATAATTACAATCAAACTTTTTCAAATCCAAACCACTTCGAGGAAGGAATAAAAAAAACCTTTGTCTCAAAACGTCAACCAACTAATAGCCGACTTTTTGACAATAATTACAAAAACCTTCCTATTTATTTTGTTAAATGAGTGCCAGTATATCCGTCACATTAATTGTCACTGGGCTAAAAGATTTGCATTGCTATTTCATTTAGCGGTGATACACCACTCAGTTCTATAACCATTTAATAAATCAGGAATTTGGGTAGACATACTTTGCATTGGCATTTAATGCAACTGTATCCATTTGGGCTGAGAAAGGGATACCATTGCTCCCCACGGGTGTAGTTATCTTCCCCCAATAAACAGAAATCAGGAGACATCGGAGCTGAAAATAAGAACAAACAGTTTCAAAATTAACCAATCATGCTTACAAATATATCAACTTTAAATGTTGTTATTGCCCATAATCAGCAGTAAAAAAACACTTTTCGGAGTTTGATATTTGCAGAATAACCTTCGCAGCTCAAAGGCTTACTGAGAAAAGAAGATTTTGCTGAGAAACGAAAGCAACTGTAAAAGTTTAAGAACAATTTATATTGTCCGAGGATATTATTCTGCGAAACTACAAGCAAGTCGATAAGTGATTAACTTATTTCATATAACCATCTTTTTCTTTTTTTCGTAAAGGAAGTTTCCGGGTAAAATATATGCATGCAAAGAAACAAAGGCGCGTAAATTTTTTTCAGCTATTCCATATTTTGATGCCTTGTTATTAGACCAATCTTTTTGCTTTTGTTTTTGTGTTTTGCCTCCCGTTTTAAGTCATGGTTTCTGGTAATGATGATGCTCAGAAAGTAACAACACTACGATTCTTTTGAAATTGTATAACATTCGAAACAAAGAAAATGTCAAATGTGTTTTTTAGCAAAGGACTTGGGCCAGTTACATTCCCTGCCGCTTCTGGTCTCGCACTGACGCATTCTCGTTACTGAACAAACGTTAGAGTACACATGGGGTGCATGGGAAGCGAGTAATACAAAATTAAAGCTTTAATATTGCTTAATTTGTAGCAAATTTTTTTCTTATACGTAACTTGTAAGTTACGACATTTTGATCCAAATTGTAATGCGACGAGTAACGACGGTCTTTCGCTCTTTTTAGTTGTTTCGTTGCCGGTTCGAATTCCACGTTCAAATTGTAAATAGGTGCTGTATCTATATAAGTCAAACTTCAACAAAATGCCAAGTTCAGAGAGTACAAAATTCCAACAAATTCAAAGATTATTGAACTAATCTTTCTATGAAATCGAAAACCACTTAGAGCAAAACCTGAGGCTTATCGAGCGAACTATGAGAGATGCTAAAGCCCACCGCACACTTGTGCGATAGCATGCAATTTTCGTCGCATTGCACTCGAAATTGTTGTCGCACACTCACCGCACACGTTTGCGAGAAGACGCAATAACCTCCGACAAGGTGCCGACTCAATTTTAAGGAAATAAAACATGTTTGATCCATGCGATCGATATTGCATGCGATAGAAATTGCATCGCAGGCCCCGCACACTTGTGCGATGTGCGGCAATTTTGATTGCGTGCGACGAAAATTGCATGCTATCGCACAAGTGTGCGGTCTGGGCTTTAAAGACGTTTGTATATTGGTTCCCAGTACTTTGTGCAATTAAGCATAGCGTCTTACATTTAGGGATTTACAAACAACGCAGATTAAATTGTTTTCGTAACTATTAGAAAATAGGCCACCTTGATGTCTACACTGAGCACTATATACAAACTTTGTTCAATTTCTTGTTGTTATCAAAGAATTAAGTAAGCTAGATTTAAAATTTTTAAAAGGGTAAACAAAAAAGGGCTACTGCATCATATTGTTAAGATTGTCTGTCATAACGATAGCAGGATAAAACCCTGATTGAGTAAACAAATATCTTAAAGGGTAATCAAAACTGCTAATCAAACCCTGAACTATTTTAACCCTAAGTACTTTAATTCTTTCTTGCATTATGAAAACTTATAATTATCAAAAACATTATGATTGTTAAATATTTTCGTGAATTATTTATCAAGTTTTTAGTATCCGCTCCGTTTAAACTACACAAGTCTTTTTCTTGTCCAAAAATTGTTCTTAATCTTTTTTATTGACTGAGTCTTTGTTTATAGTATAAAAAGAACAAGATCATACGACATTTAAACTGCTGACGCCACTGTCAAGTTCAAGTTACATACAGAGAACGAAGTTCGAACCACCAAGGATAAAGTTAAAATCAAAATGTCGTACAATTTCACCACGTTTTGCTTTAAATTATCTTGAATTGTCGACTTAAATACTCGTACTTATTACTTTAAACTCTTTATAACCCGTGGATTTCCGACAGGAAAAGATAAAAAAGAGTTGATCTCAACCTTAACAACTAAATATAGCAACGCCGGGTTAGTTAATGCTACCATTTTTGGATTGTAAACCATAACCACTGCAGATTCCTTTCCAGCACGCTAAAAGGCTGTTCGAATGCATTCGTGTATGTTGACACTCACTAACTAGCTGCGAGCTTTGCTTGGACTATAAAGACAAGCGTTTTGAGTTGCAACATCGAGCTGGCTGGGGTTAAACGGGGCATATCCATTTCTCACAAGCCAAAAATATTTCATTCGTTCAAGTCGTACATTAACCCGGCGGTGGGCAGACTGGTTTAAAGTATAAATGTTGTCATTCAATTATTTCGACAAAAATCGTGTCTTCTATTTCTTGTTTTTACTATTAACATTTCCCGAGATAATGGGTCAGTTCTAAGAAGGTATTGTGTGCTGAATGCACGTGTCTTACCTTTTATGGCATGAGTGCCTCGAAAATAGACATGCAACTCATGCCTGTAAGTAAGCTTATACATTATAAAAATCTTGTTATCACTTTCTTGTTTCATTTTGCTAGTTAATTAACAGTTATTTATGCCGGAGTGTTAAATACATTTTCTAAATACACTGGTGCGTTGCCTTAACTAAAAATGCTTGAAAACATTTCTGGTATTCAATCAAATACACCTCGTTATCGTAAACTGAGAAGTGCTGACAACTTAACAGCTGAGTAATTATAAATGCAAGAAGATTAACTTGACCTTATTGTGTTATGCACGCCACAAATAATAAGAATTGTCTATATAAGTACTTTGCTCTAAAGAAAAAATCTAATTTGGGTGTTTTAATATGTAACCTAAAAAATCAGTTCAAAGGGTGATTGATAATAATGTTTCAGTACAAACTTATAGCCAGTCTTTTGAAAGGATTTCAGATGTTTCGAGATGTACAGCATCAAATAATAGTAAATGTATTAACTGTTTTATGTTATCGTTAGTAACATTATCATTATCAGCCAGGCTATATTTGCTTAAACACAGAAAGATAAGACAGGAATTAACAGTGATTTTCATTGAACCGTTGTATAAGCCCGCAAAGATTGCGGAAAATTCAAAAACACAATAAGCAAACTATATAACGTAGCAGCTAAACGCACGAAATAAGGCCATACCATTGTAAACTATATAGACCGATAAACTCTTACAGTTCGTTAGAGTTAAAATTATACCGAAGTTTTGCTCCGGCTGCACTTGCTCACAGCCAGACCACATTTTGAGTTCAAAGTCCAAAACGCCAACTTTTAAGGGTTTAGTTTACCCCGAAAGGTTTCTTGATAAAGTTTTAAATTGGTATGAAAAATATGTTTCTTGAGATTAAAAATGTAGCTCATTTACTTATCTTTGGCAGAAATATCTTGACAAAAATTGTTTTGAAAAACTTCTCTCTTTAAGTAAGCGTTTGCCGTCTAAAATAGTGTTGAACTTTATCTTATCAAGTTGAGGACATTGAATTAGTTAAATGAACAAAATAGAATAGATTTGTTTAACAATTAGTAAGCCCTAGCTGTAAAGCAACTTTTGGAAACGTGTTTTAAGCTTAACGCAATACACTTTTTTTTTATTAAGAACCAGTAAAATTTTGCCCAGGCTCAATGTTCTTATTTTTTTCAACAATTTGAGGCTCAAAATGTTCTTATTTTGTTCTTAACTGCAACATATTCTTTTATGGTTGAAAATCGACCTCAAAGGCCTTCCGGTGTTTATGTATGCCCAGTTTTTAGTTCCAGAACGTGTGTGCATGCAAGACACGTCGTTTTAGTGGTATTACATGTGCTGTATCAAGTTACAGTGCAACGTTGTTCCTGTTTACTTATCAAACTTTTTTCTTTTTTGCTATTTCTTTTTTTTTTTTAATTTAATTAATTTTTTTCCAAAATTTTCATTTGAGCCTCAAATTGTTCTTAATTTGTTCTTATTTTTCGGGCGACTTGAGCCTCACTGTTCTTATTAAGTGTGTTCTTAATAAAAAAAAAAGTGTAGCCGCAATTAAAATTAAAAGGACATAATCACAAGTAAATGAGTAGACCTTACGTGATAGATTTCACAAGTTTGAGAATGAGACAGGAAAGAAACCAGGTTTTCTCAGCTTAAATCTAAAATAAAACACATGCAGAATTTAGCTATCACAATCAGTTTCCTTTTAGTTTTAATAAACAAATATTTTACACGTAGTGTTTCCGAAAACGATATTAGTGTTAGTGTTAACAACTGAAAATTAGACTAAAAGGAGAAACATCAACAGTGAAGATAGGCAGTGTCAACAAAAAGGAATTGACAAAACCAATAAACTACCTAGACTATAAACTTTTTTAAAGATGAACCTGCCCTTCCTAAAGCTTACAAGGCCTTAGAAGTTGAAGAGTTGTGGCAATGGATTTCCTTAGTTAAATTAGTCAGTTCCGAAACACTCAGGAGTTCAAAAAATGGTAATCGCCCACGCATATACATGTGAGAATATGATTAGAGATTTGAGTATTAAGTAGCGGTCCGAGTAAGAACTAGGCAGGTCAACGGCAATGGAATGCAAAAAGGTGCTAATTGCGATATTGT
>JAOBAT010087927.1:4429-18099 GCA_026413305.1 Hydrozoanthus tunicans
ACGACGTGTATGGGAATCAATGTCACGAGTGGCTTCTCTTTACCCTTACCATCGCCAGAGGTACTGATCGTCAAATAGATCCGTATACAGCAGAATACTATCGTCATAAACTGCACATGGACCAAAATGAAAGTTTGCTGCGTGTGGTGTGATTTCATTTTTGGGCTATAAACAGTTTTTCACGATATTTTCTTTCCTTCGCGTGCATGTCGTCGATGAGAAAACATCTGGCAAAGCTATCTTTAAAAATAGTTTTTGATGCCACCATTTTGTTTACATAAACATTATTCCTGCAAAACAGCCTTTGACGTAACAGGAAGTGCAGACATTCTTCCGGTTGGTAACAAACGGAACTGTTAAGCGGAATATAGTTTTCATTTCGCTTTTCAATCTCAAAATAAACTAAAAACAGTAACAAAAAATTGAAGTTCAAATTCCGTTTTCCAAAATCGTACGAAAACGGAAATCAAACTTTGCTTTCCTGTTTCTTAGGAAAACGGCTGGCACTTAGGTACACACATTGCACACGCATTATACCAATTTAAGTTTTTGTGCTTTAGCGAAAAGCAAATTAAGATTAGAAGTTAAGAAAATCTCATGTTTTCACATAAACTTTTACTTATTTCTTAGCACTTCTTTGTATCTATTGGTATCTGGAATCTTCGTGACTTGCCAATTTGGACCAGGTCGTCCAGTCATTGGTTAAAGTTTTTCATCCTTTAGAAGTTGAGCCATAAAAGATTTCACAGTTGTTGTGCTTTTTACTCATAAATCAGCGTTTCGTTTTACCAAAGTATGAGTTAAATCACAAAAAACACAAATCTGTTAAGTCGCGAAAACTCCTTGTTTCAATAACATTCTTAAATAAAATCTTCGAGTTGCGCGAGTTTCATCAAACTTATGTTTCAAGCGACCTTCAGCGCTTCCTTCCTTTCCGAGACACCTCCACAGAGTTCTCCCCAGAGCGGAGGCTCTGCCGTAAAGGTTTATGTCTTCATAACTTTGGCTTTGACTGCTCTTCCCTAGTAACACAATTTATTCCAGCTGATATACAGGAGTCATTGTAAATTTGACCATAGAAGACAATTATCAAATTGCTTATGGCATTGTTTGATCAAAGGAAAACCCAGTTTCAAATTTGTTTCTTAAAAAAGTTTTAATAAGCCTTGTTATAATAAAACAGCAGAGCGGTGCAGGAGTAGGAGCAGAGCGGCGCAACGCCTCTGTACCACCCTGTCGGGAGAACTCTGTTCTCTAATGGTTGCTGTATAGAAACAATATCTAATACGTGAAGAACGTACTAAAAATACATCCCAAATAAGACTGATGTTACTTCCGCGACGGGGATGTGGTACATTATCGGCAAAAAGAATCGAAAAAAATATATATAAACATTCCAGGAAATTTCACACTGCTGCTGGAAGTTGGGTTTGATCTTCGCGTAACATTCTTTAAACTAAGTTGAGAGCGAAAAATGTCCTTCTTTATTCTTTATCGATATGCTGGATTTGCACTTATCATCTAACAATCACTTTTTCTTTAGTTTTTTTGCATTTATTTGGTGTGTAAATGAGTTGCTCTTGGTTAGTTCATTGGATTGACTCAGTGAACCTTTGTTAGACTGATCAACAAGGTTATTAGTTAGTCCAGTCGATGTTTATGGAGATCAGACCTCATTGTTAGTACAAACCTTTCGTACAGTAAGTTAACAGCGTTGTATGAGTTAGGCTTGGAAGACTTCCTGGAAAGACAGACAAAAAAATTCTAACCGAAACAATCATATTATCAAATTCTCATGCTATTTGTGCCTGAAATATATACCAGTTACTAACTTGTTCAAAGGCAGGTTCCAAATACCTGTGTTTTTGAAGTACAAAGTGTTGAAAACAATTCATAAATGGTTCGTAAGGCACGAGCTGGCTCTACGTGAAGACTTCAGTGTTTCTGATCTGATGAAAGAGGCTGTCTTTAATCCTCCATTAATTACCACAACTATGATTGGCTTTTGGTAAGCTTTGTCTTGACATAAACATTATTGTTATTTTTTTCATTTTGTCATTGATATGAAACTTGTATCAGTTAGCAAGAGATGAAATAAGCAAGTAGGAAGAAGTAATTTAAACAATGCGGTTATTGAACTGTCATCGGCTTTGATAAATCAATATTGTGATACAATCCAATGGAATTACCGACTCTTAAAGTGCATACGAAATGAAAAATTTTATTACTTCAGTGGAAAGACCTTACTAAATGAGGAAAAACGGTGAAAAAATTTTGCTAATATCTTTCCTGGTTCTTGAGATATTTACGTTTAAAATTTTCATCTGATGACGTCTTGAGTGGTTCCAACAAATTTGCATTTTTTCAACATCTACTGCCAACCTGTAACATTTGGGTGTATTTTAGCTAAAATTGGATTATTGATGTATCGGAGGCAGATGGATCATCAGTCCAAGTCTGGCTCAGACCCACCCAAATTTTACGGATTGGCAGCAGATTTTAGAAAAATGCAAATTTTTCGGAACCACTCGTGACGTCATCAGATGCAATTTTTAAATGTCGGTATCTCGAGAACCAGGAAAAATTTTAGCAAAAATTTTTCACCGTTTTTCCTCATTTCAGCAAGGTCTATCCACTGACGTGATAAATTTTTTCACTTCACATGCACTTTAAGACTTTGAAAGATATTGTATGCAAAGGCGTCAAAACTTACCTTTTGGAAGGTTGTTCCGTGGTGTGCCCTCCAGGAGTGAACTCTACAACTGTTCCGGCGGACTGCTTCCGTTTCCTACGCCTAAAAATGAAAAGCAAAATTAAATGCTCTAGCCGCCCTTTCCTTGCGAAAAACTTTCTGCTCTATGCTGTTTCTGTATTTAGCAGCTATACACTCCCTTTGTTAAGAAATTTTCTCAAAGTTTTACATGCGCTCTCAGCTCCACTTCCACGACTTTTTAGCCAAAGCCTGTGTAGCTCGATACAAAAATCGGTTTAATACTGTAAATGAAAGTAAATAAATTGTATACTTTTACACAACCTTGAAAGGATTTTTAACGACACAACTGGTTACTGCAGTTTTTGAGACGAATGAAAAAACAAAACAGAAAAAGCCTCGGATAAATAGATCATTAAAGAGTAAACCCTGAATCGAGAAAAGTGAAACTTAACTCCGAGGAAGGAAGGTGTAAAGTAATGGAAATAAAAAAACTCTCTCATTTTTGTGGCCGGTCTCACCTCAGATATACCAAACAGACAACTGCTAGCACAACGGCAACAACAGCAAGTGTTGATAAAACGGCAGCCAATACCATAGTCTGATCAGAATCGTCTTCTTCCCTTGCGGCCTTGTTTCCATCGCCTTTATCATCGGTGTTGTTCACAGCGGGTGCAGTTGGTGTAATCGTAACAACTGTGCTGCTGACCACCCTTGAAGGCACCTTTGTGGCTGTCTCATCTGCGGTAACATACGGTAGAGAGCTATTATAAAGGGGAAAGTAGGTATAATCAAAGCTGTGTACATACTAAACTACCTGGTGCCTGTGTCACTGAATACGGTTTGGTAGGAAGTAATGTGGTTGCTGTGCTTGGTGCTGTTATAGGGGGAGAAAACAGACAGCTATTAGTAAACAGTTGAAATGTTAAACAGTAGAGCCACTAGGTTTACATTCAAACGTAGCTTATGCCAGCAAGGTTATATGCACAAGACAAATTTCATTTACAAAGAACGTTTTCAACGTGTAGTTATGGTATTCTGGTGAAAATTTAAAAGCCAAAAGAACTTGAAGTTCAAAACACAATACATGTATATTGAATATCAAGAACTCTTTGCATGAGAAGCCACTAGTGAAACTCTGTGAAGCTGTGTTGCGATCGTTTAATTTGAAACTAACGAAGCTATCTTGCGGTCATGGGCAACTCGCATAAAAAACTAAGGAGGATTTGACTTAACTATGGACAAAGAGTTAAAATCAGTAATGAACATACTCTTAACCATTGTGCTTGTACACTGGTAGTAAACCTGCAGCTGTGGAATGACTCCAACTGGACATGGCGCACCAAACCTCTTTTGGTCCACAGTAATGTTACAGGACTTGTAATGCTGGCAGTGAAGGTTTATGTCTGTCACAGCACTTGATGAACTGCATTTTGAACTAGCAGTATTCTTGCCATGGCACGCATTTGAGTGAGGGTATGAACCATAAAACACATGAAGGATATTGATGGAATAAGAGTACTGATTGCAAGACATATAGATGTAGCTTCCCTCACAAGCTTCTGCTTCATGTACATCATCAAAACCTGGTAAAAAGGTAATTAAATCAAGATTCGATAATCTTTAATTTGTGATATTCGCTGTATCTTTAATCTATTCTATGCTATATTCTATTCTGTTTCATTTGTATCAAGCTATTTACAAGACTGGCATTATAACCCTGACTGAAAATTCTCCACTGGTGTTCTCGCAGCATGAAAGCAGTTGTCTTGGTCAGCCGAAAACATCAATAGAGTCAGAAGCATCAACAATAAAGAAACACTGACACCTAGAACAGCAATAGAGCAGTTAATCATGGAGTAGAATAATGCTTATGCACAGCAACACCAAAATCTAACGAGCACCAAATAAGGAAAGAATCACACAATCTACACCATTATATGAAATTTCTTGCTCTATTTTCTGGTTTTAACCGGCTGAGTAACATACGGAAATAATAAAAATTAAGTGCATCCACAAGCATATATGTGTACCATATATATTCAGTTACTGTATACTTTACATATTATTGTTATAGTAATTGTTTAATAACCGAGTATCTACAACTGTAATACCTGTTTTGAATATTTTGTTGTCTCTTTTATCTAGAATAAAGTAACCATATAAATTATTGTGATACCTGATGTTGCTAAGTAACTAATGCTAAACCCCCTGCGGGGAGTTCCATCTTCCTTGGATTTAAAATGCAGTCGCATTGTGTTGTCTGATGATTTAACAACAGTTGGTAGCGGGAGCCCATTGCAAAATGACCTCAAGATCTTTGATCGGTGCAAAGGTCCGTTATATATTACCAAAAAATCCTCACACTGTCCTGTACCGTCTCCTCCACCGACATCAAAATCCTTTACAATTACAGTCACAGTTTTGTTTGGATCCACCGAGATAATCCAAGAACAATCTAAGCCACTTCTGTAGTTTCCAGGGTAGTTTGGCGAGGTGATGTTTCCTGATGGAGATGTTAAAAATGACGAGCATGTGTCTGTAAAAAGAAGCTACTCTTGTTAGTCTAAGCTGGCGTGGCTTGTTGAATGTCTTTCAAGAGTTAGTCAGTGAAAAAACTTCATGGGGGATAAAATGTGGGTGCAGTCAAAACTCTGTAAACTAATGTTATCCTAGCCTCATAAAGGTTCATAACGTATTTTCTTAATTGCTTATGTACCCTTTGACATAACAGAATAATTGTGGTAACAATGCTGTCATTACCTTTCTCATCTGGACATCCATAAAGTTCTGCACGAATGCACATGTCCCGGAGGAATTCCACTGGGTAAAGTCGAATAAACCTACACAGAATTGTCTCTTCAAACCAACTTTTTACTTCGTTTCTACTGTTTGAATTTCCTTTAAATACCTGCATATACATAAGTCCCATGTAAGTATACATGCATATCGCATACATGACTGTGCAGTTCTAAACCTGTTAATTAGGCCTCAGTTATCGTCTAGGTGGGTTTCTAATAATTACAGTTATATAGTGTTAGAAGAGTTGCTTAAATTACAACTTCAGTTTCATAGTGGCCCAAGTTTTAGTTACAAAAAAAAGCTCATTGCTCAAAACAGCTTTTCTTTTCTGACTTAACAAACACTTGGAAGTTTTCTATTTTAAAAAAGGGGTTCTGTTGATTGGATCGAGCTACCAAATTTTAAGAGCATGTAATGGTAACAACTTTTTGGGGATCAAATCATTTCACATACAATTTAAAGTACTCCTGCAAAAAAAATTTCGAAATTTGGTCAAATTGTTTTATCCTACAGTTTTCAGACATCCTGGTTCACTGGACTGGGTTGTGGTGTCTTTTCCAACTTAAAATATTGAGCATATGATATCTTTCTAAACACAAATGAACTAAGAACTAAGAGCTGTGTGTGGAATTGGAATGTACTTCTGAATAAAAAAATCTGATTCATTTGTGTCCGTCTTGATGTGTTTCGATAAAGAGATGTCCAGGAATGACGTCATAACCCAGTCCCACTTAAACGCGGTCATGAACCAACAAAACTTGAACTTCAAATTTGTACAAAAACTTGAGAGTACAACCGATTTCAAAAATTATCTATTCTATTCTTAAACGTCCTTAGTTTCCAAACAATTTTAATGGTAATGTTCAAAAATAATTGTTAGTATTATATATAGGCACTTTTAAGATGAGAGCACTGGCAAAAAGTGTTGCCTGTCACTTATCAAGGCACTAGCGCCAAGAATTATGACATCATAGACTCAAGCAAAGTTACAGTTCTTCTTCTTGTTTTTTACTACTATCTATAATATTGTTGATAAATTAATATTATCATCACAGTGAAACTCTGTGATGCTACTGGTCAGAATAATTCCTACATGATAATGTAATCACTAGTCAAATATTCTATCTGATATAATTATATATATTTAATGGGAAACCTGTCTGTTAATCAAAACGAAACAGTTTATCTGTATGAGATAATAAATAACTTAAAATGCTTTCTTTAATAACTCACCTTTATTGATGTGTAACCAGAAGTATCTGTGTTCCAAACTTTGTACCAGTACCATGTTCTGCCATCAAAACTATATCGGACTTTGTAGGTTCTAACATAGTAGCTTAAACCAAAATAACGTATTCCTCGAGTTCCAACAGCAGACACATGTCTGACTTTTTTCATATCAACTTGAAAGTACTCCTGTCCAACTGTTTCATCCTTACTACACCATGATGCAGAATTACCAAGCCTTCCCTTGTAAGGTTCCCAGCCTCGGTCCCAACTCTTGGCTGATATCTGATCATCCTTAATTAACCCAGATTTCATTCCAAGTGGGTCAGAGCATCCTAAACAAGCAAAGAACCTTAATGAACCTTGATGCCTTAAAATGTCTTTAAAACAAAATACATACTATAGATATAGTTACACTATAACGGATGTAAGTTTTGTCATCTTTGCAATTCATAGACATATTTTTCAAATTTTTTTTCAAATTTTTAAATTTTATAAATATCATTAATGTTATTTTTTATATACTTATGCTTATATTCAAATAGTTTAGTATTTTACTTAGATTTTATTTATCTATTTTGTGTCCCCTAGTTAGGTTTTTAACCTCAGCTAGAATGTCCTTTAGACACCTTAATAAAGTTTCTATCTATCTAGTATCTATCCATCTAGTATCTATTTAGTATCTATTTATCGAGTATCTATTTATTGAGTATCTATCTATTTACTGAGTATATATTTATTGATCTATCGAGTAACTATCCATCTATCAAGTATCTATTGAGTATCTGTCTAATAAATTCATCTAATAAAAAAGAATGTTTTGGAGAAAGTCTATTGGAGCATAATAAATAAAACTAATACCTTCCTTCCTGGCTTTTGATTATAAAAATTATTGTTAGGGTATATTGGTTGACAGATTAAATTGCAGGCCTCCAAGCTTTACAGTTTCACAATGTCATATTGAAGCTGACTGAGCCAACTGTTCATTTTTCAGGCAAATTTACTTAATCAAATACTGGTCAACAAAATATATACCCTCCAATATATAAAAATTGTTCATAATCTATCAGGAAGAATTTATCTTTACACATGTATTCTTTCTTTCTTTTTTTTTTTGCACATTTAGTTTCTTGCACCTTGTTTAAGTTCTACGTTATGAACTTAAAAATATTTTTTCATCTCCTGTTTAGCCATAGCTGACATTGAGGCATTTTTGCTGTACCATGCACAAGTTAAATGGCTTTGTCTTACTGCACCATGAGTTGAATGGTCTTGCAAAGGTCTTGTCATATACGAAATCTCTGCATCTGCTCTTAGCTCTCTCACATAAGATAAATTATTGATAGTTACAATATCTTAAAGTTTAAACACATTTTCTTTTTAAAAACAGGCAGTCAATAATATAATGGCTGAATCATTGATGACAAAATTCTGATAAAAAGTTTATTCAAGAACATTTTTTGAGAACCTAATTAAGGTTTTGGAGTTTGAAATACATGCTTATAACATTATCAGAAATTTTATCGTTGACAGGAAAGTATCAACCTCTCTAATCAAACTATGATTGCAGCATATAAAGTTGAGTAACCATTGTGTAAATGTATTAATAACATACTTGAAAAAAATAATCAGTTCTGATTGCCAGTGCAGTTAAATAGTAACACCAGTGCAAATTACAAATCAAAATTGTGGAATATTATTGGCTGAAAGACAATAGTGGCAGATTTCATAACTAAGCCAATGACATCACGTAAAATAATGATGAACAGGAGACACTAGGGACCTAAGCACTGAGGACAGCAACATATATGTATGTGTCTCATCAATATCGTAAGTATTTTTTTCATGAATGTTGTTAATAAGTAATACTACTTTTCTTGTTCAATTTGAAATTAATATGCACTCAAGAGTCAATGCAATCAAGCAACAAGCATGTGCATTCACGACTATTTTTTAAAAAATATTTATATAGTCTTTATATTATACTAAATTTGAACATGATTCACAAACTGCCATTGCCTTTACGTTTAAGGAAATGCATGACGACCTCACCGAATCACAAAGTGTCGGTAAATCAATATCGGGGTTATAAAGATATATATGTCACACTCTTCCCGTCTTTGAGCAGCATTCCCTTTTAAACTATGGTATACAAGAAACCCTACAAGTTTCAACGCTAGCTTTCACAATCAAGTCTTGCTGCAAAATTTTAAAAGATATATTAAGATGTATTTAAAAAAATTGCATGTCACAAATTTTCAAATAATGTTGTCTAATGCTTGTCACTCGCCATGGGGTCTCATGATAAAATTTTAAAAGCTCTATATTCTAAATCATAAACTCTTTCTTGTATATTCTTACGTACCGTACAACCTCTGGATATGGCTTAAAAACTGGTTCTGATTTTTAAAAGTTGTTTGATGAACTATTTTCATATCTCTAGAGAATACAGCTAGTTTTTCAAGACGCTTAAATTTAATGCAAGAACGAATTGGCGTATGAATGTATTTTAAACTGGAAATAGAGCTAATATTTTTTAAAATCGAATAGTGATAGATTTAGTTTGTTTTATTACTCAAGTGAAGTTACTACTTAAACAAAGCAAAGTTAAGAACTAACTTCCCTCGTATTCTAACCATTAGGCATTACTTTACGAATGAACACGACTGCTTGCTCACCTAATCTTGCTGATCCACTTGCGATCGTTATCATGGTATGCCAAACAAACAGCGACCAACACAGTTTCAGCTCACGTCTTGTGCGCTCAAACATCACGATAGCAATTGAAAACACTGATAACAATCACTAGACGACAGTATTCTTGTGTCTAGCTCGGTCCATTAATTGTCGCTCGGCCTCTTAAACCACTAAAACAAAACAAACGAATATACGTACATATGTGCTCTATGAAGACATTATAAATAATGAACAACGAATATTGTATGTTGAATAATAATAAGTGACAACAATGTCAAATTGTAATATCACTTTATAGTTGGAAAGTACGTATGAGTAATCGCTGTCACGATGAAATAAACACAATGTGATAACTCTTTACAACACCTGTCCTTGCTTGCGAGAAACGCACCCTGCATAGCGAACACAATCCTCACAAAATGCAGAAATTCAGTTATCACTCAGCATATACCACGTACATACCTTCACGAGGCTGGCTCCTTTCACGTCATTCGTTTCCGATATTTACCGAATTCCAATGTTCGCTGTTGGTAAAGATATCATTCAAACGATATGTGTCTGAATTTTTTGCCACAGCATAGCAATAGGTTTTCTAAGCTTGCCCTGAAAGGGTTGGAAAATTGCAAGACTCTTTCAAAAATATATTTATAGAATAATTTGGATAGTACGTGCGATTTAATTGGTCAACAAGTGTGTTCTCATAAGCACGAAAATGACGTCACGACCAATATGGCGAGTAAAATTAATTTTATTTTTGTTATATAAGACTTTAAAGAATGTCCAATCAGCCTTTTAACCTTCGATTGCCCTGGATAAATTTGCGGCTGAAGAATTTGTACCTGAAGAACCACCAGTGTCAGTGAAAAGAAAAGACATTCCATTTTGTTTTGCAAATTTTTCGGAGAGCGAGCAAGAAAAGTTGGTCGATGGAGCGCAGTTAGGATCAACAAAATACTCTACTGCACACAGAGTAAAAGCGTTTACGACAATAATTTTCATTTTTAATCCGGAATTTACTGTTTTGTTATTACTCCAACAGTTTCAGATACGAAAACATAAGGGTAAAATTAGCTCGGCTTGGAACACAAACAGCAAAACGAGACAACACGGTACAGACTAAGTAATGTTTTAAGAAATTGATAATCAACATTGTTTTAACTTTTAACAATAGCTTAAATAAATCATAAACTTTATGTTTAAAAAATTCAAAATGACTTTCGTCCATTGACTTGGCAGCAGAGAAAGGCCAAATAAAATAGTCCCTTGAAGAGATAACAACCAGCGAACTAGTAAACTTGGGCAACCTAAGAAAGTTTTACGCTAAAGAGTAATAAAGTACGAAACAAGCAAGCGAAGATTACTCAAAAAGTAGTCTTCTCGATTGCCGTTCACATAATAAAAGCATTCAGTTTTCTGGAAATGCGGCGTTTATTTAAGCCTCCAACAATATACTGGACGCGAAACTGAAAAACTCTGAAAGTGAACTAACTACAACAAAAATCGAGTGTTTAGCACAAACCTGTGATCTTCACAAGCTGAAAAGCAGCTCAGCTATCAACGCACAGCAAAACTCGCAGCAAAACCACTGATGAACGAAAGATAATTCTATCATGTGAACCAGCAAAATTTTATGCCAAGGCAAGGAGGAAAGAAACAACGGCATTGGCTCAATGCATGTGGTTTCGGAGCCGATGGACCGAAAATCGACTTACCATTGAATTTTTCATTTCTCTGATTCAGTATTTTGGGAGAGCCTTTGTGTTTTAAAAGTTTTACACATTTCCCTGCCTTAGAAGTAAGCAAAATATACAATTGTTCGTCCATCTACACCGATGTATGGAACACAGAATATCAATTTAAACAGTCAGCGAGTTGCTTTTTTCCAAGCGAGACGACTGGCTGTCTCCGTGTTGTAAGAATTCGCAGTTTCATCACCAAAGAAGTTAAATGTACATCGCCCCTGTCTTTGTTAAGTCGGAAAATGATAATTTTATAAAAGATATAAAACATGTTCTCCGTGCATTCATAGCCTGGTGAAAACCTCGACTACGTCTCGGGTTTTCACTGATCTGCTCTCGAATTCTCCCAAACGTTTGTCTCGATGAAGACACGGAGAGTATGTTTCAGTATTTCTTAAATATAGATTTATATATCCATAAAATGGTAAGATAACCTTAATTTTACATTATAAACCGAAAAATGAGATATTAAAAAGCTGAAAATTATGCAACAGACCTTCGGCTTCGCAAGAAACACTCACGAATCGCGGTTTCATCTAGCACGTACAGAACAATAGCTGTCTCGGTTCTCGTCTCTCGTTGTCGCCGGATATAAAATGTGATCTTGAGGAAAACCTGCAGCCAAAGGCTGAATCAAGCAAATACAAATACTTTACAAATAGAAAAAACGAAATGTTATGACCGACGAGCAAGCCTTTAGTAGGACTTGACCGGAAAATAGTGAGCTGGAAGCGTTTCAACTCAGCAATGCTACGAAACTGAACCCTCGATATCTATGGGAAACTGCTCTTAGATCTATTGATAAAAAGGAAATGTCAACAAACATAATGTAAGTTTTTTGTTCACTTTCAGGCTATTCAGTTAATTTAAAGTTTTGCGGTTTAAGATTCCAATTATTTGTCTGCATACAATGTTTGGTTTTGAATCTAATGGGTTGGTAGCCCGTCGGTAGCCGGTCTGTGACAACTCTCAGATAAGAATCCGGCTTCCAAACGAGTTTTTTCAAAGTCAATGCCACAAAGTTTTGCCTGATTTTTTTAAATGAAATACTTATACCTACCATAAATATTAGAATGCTAGATGTTTATGAATATTGGGAGCCAATCATTTAGTCTTTCAAACTGTCAAGAACCGATTAGTAAACTCTCGCGAATGCAGCAATCCGATTGGCTCATGTATGTTGACGTCAAACTACACGCTTTTTTTATATAAGAACAACTTTATAAGATCAACGAGGCATAGATGGGCTAAAATTTAAGAACAATTTAAGATCAAGCTGAGGCCTGGGGCTCGATTGAGCATTTTTGAGCAATTTCATTATCATTGCTTCAAATTAATTAAACACTACCCTGAAGGTTGTTCCTTACAATCGTTGTAAACACGCATACAGCATACTGTATCTTCATAGGGAAAAAGTCAAGCTTTTGTAGTACGCAAAAAAAACTGTCAACGCAAAATAACAAAAACTTCATTTTATAACGCTGTTACTGTTAATTAATACAATGTCCAGAGTAAATGTATTGCAGTACCTTAGATTTAGTTTTTTTTTATTTAAACCACACATAGAAATAAGAACAAATTAACTATTAAGGACAGTTTGTGGCTCAAATCGCCAAAATATTAAGAACAATGAGCCTCGGAAAAATGTACTGGTTCTTATAAAAAAAAAAGCGTGTAATCAACACGTTGTTTCGTGTCTCGTTGACTGTTGACTCGACTCATAAAACTGACTCTTTGACATTTATATTGTAGCAGTACAGAAATGATTTGTAGTTCAGTCGATCCTTGCTTCAAATTGTTCGCAGTACACGTATATATACTTGCCCCGAAAAATTAGTTCTTACAATTCGTTTTCCACTGTATGTATTTCAATACCTTAGGCTTAGTTTTTATTCGATTTAAACCACACTTATAAATAAGAACAATTTAAGAACAATTTGAGGTTCAAATCGCCGAAAAATTAAGAACAATGAGCCTCGGAAAAATTTACTGGTTCTTGTTAAAAATAAAAGCGTGTAATCAATTCGTTGTTTCGTGTCTCGTTGACTGTTGACTTGATTAATAAAACTGAATCCACCTCGGTTAGATAGCTGTTTTGCCGTTATTACGAATCATCGGCACGCTGTCCAGAGGCAAAACTAGCTGAAACTTATGAGCCGGTCGACTACACGGGACTTGCAGATTCAATAACAGCTGTAGCAAAGCAATTAGTTGCATTCCATGCTTTTTGTATTTTTGTTTCTCGAGTTTATAGATCGAAGATCTTTAAAAGAGTCTATTCCATTTCTTTGCCTGTTTGTTTTTTTAACAAAAAACAAAGACTCTCAGGTTTTTGTGAAAAAACAATAAAAACAATAGAATATAGTAAAGTTGTAAAGTAGTATTTTTTCTTTCGGGCGATCACAAAAACCTGAGGATCTGGGTTCCGCATGTGGGCTGAGATTTGTCGATCTCAATCTGACTCCGAGGGTTTTTCTCCGGGCTCTCCGGTTTTC
>JAOBAT010087938.1:0-18098 GCA_026413305.1 Hydrozoanthus tunicans
AACAATATCGCAATTAGCACCTTTTTGCATTCCATTGCCGTTGACCTGCCTAGTTCTTACTCGGACCGCTACTTAATAGAATGAGTAAGTAACTACAAAAAACGTACTGATTCTGAACAGGAACCAACCTTGTACTACCGACAGAATGCATTTATGTACAGCAACTACATTGGACACACAAGCGCCTTCTTCACTCTTTTCTCTTACATCTGAATAACCAAGGTAAACAAGGCGAGTTAACAAAACATAAACTCAAAGTTCACTGTTTCTAATATCTAACGAACTGTTTGAGAACCAAACATATGCATAGTTACTGTTTCCACGGCAAAAGCTCCAAACGGGTAACAATTTATCTGTTAGTTCGTTTTTCACTCGTCAAAGGTTGTAGTCTGACAACCGAAAGCTTGCATTTTATTAAGACTTTTTAACCAGAGAACGCTTTTACTATTTTAATTTTGAAATTTATCTGGACCTGCAACCATAAAAATAGAAGTAAAGCTTTATGTTCAAGGTTTCATAAAGGTAAAACATTTCTTGTATTAGGTACTTGTTTGGTTTGGACATTTTACATGATAATAAAGGTATCAGTAGCACGAACTGGAAAGCAGGATAAGAGTGGCTTCGTGTAATCGACCCACCTATCCATATCTTTGGTTAGAGTTGGAACCAAGATTTGGGTAAGGTTCAGGGAAGGGTATTCGATCGTTTCCCAGAAAACGGGACTAATCCAGACTGCACAACTACCCCTCCCTTCGGTTAGGATTAGAGTCAAGGTCAAGGTTAGGCTAAGCTTTAGGTTTAGGGGAGGGGAGGGTTGGTCGTTTTTCAGAAATAGGGATTACTACTTACCTACCCCTCCCTTTAGTTAGGATTAAAGTCAAAGTCAAGGAAAGGCTCAGCTTTAGGTTTAGGGGAGGGGAGGGTGGGTCGTTTCTCAGAAACCGGGATTGGTCCAGACTACTTACCTACCCCTCCCTTCAGTTAGGATTAGAGTTAAGGTCAAGGAAAGGCTCAGCTTTAGGTTTAGGGGAGGATGGGATGGGTCGTTTCTCGGAAACCAGGACTGATCCAGACTAGCAACTTACCTACCTTCCCTTGGGTTAGGGTTAGAGTTAAGGTCAAGGTAAGGCTCAGCTAAAGGTTTAGGGGAGGGGAGGGTGGGTCGTTTCTCAGAAACCAAGCTTGATTCGGACTACTCACTCACATCATAGTTTGGTTAAAGTCCAGTTTCACGATTATGAGAAGGGTAAATTCTTTATTTCCCAGAAATCGAGAATGTTTTAAGTATGAGTACAGTTTCAAGTAATTAAGTCTTGCAATGGTTTGTGATCGAAGGTATTTCAACGAGTTCCTATCTCAACCTCAACCCTTCAGCCCCAGTTGCACTGACAAGTTCTCCCAACAGGAGCCGATATTTTCGTTGAACAAGTTTGGAAGAATTTCTTTTTTCATATTCATTAGTCTGTTTGTTTTATCAATTCTCAGGCCTGCTTCAAACACAGTATTTTAGCCGTATCGAATTAAATTCACGAATTAAATTCGGTGAAAATACGGTGTTTGAAGCGAGCACCGAATTAAATTCGGTAGTGAAATTAAATTCGCTTCCATCTACCGGATAATACGGTAGAAAGTCAATTCGTTGGAAATAAATTCGGTGTTTGAATCACCGGTTCAATTAGCTCCGGATCAGAATCAATTTAATTCGATACAGTTAAAATATGGTGTTTGAAGCAAGCCTCATTTTCTCATAACCAGGTGTCTTGTTTAGTATGTGTTAAGTAATGAGAAGCTAGCTGTTGATAACTTACTAGGACTGAAAGGGATATGAGATTAAACGCAAAATGTTTTCAAATTTCATTGTTGATGAATATTCAAAATAATGCAGATTTCAATTTCATTTTGATATGCACCATATATCTTATACTAATCCTTTGAATCAAATAACCACTTTTCATGTTTACTGGCTGATACTTCTAAGTTTAGAATTCACTAAAATCAACTCACGGCAACAAATCTTCTTTCCGTGTTCTACCAGTTCAGGAACGATGCGCTTTATGAGTGTACGGTGAGTGCACAGGGCTGAAAGTGTGTCCAACACTTGCTCGTGGTCCGCATGGGTTCCTTGTGGTACACCTGTTTCCATGGCAGTGCCATCCACTGTGAGATTAGAAAGACATGTAAGCTAACTTTAGCTGAATCCTTTCTCGAGCCTAGAGGTCCATTTGGCCGATGCTTATCTTCGGTCGCCGTAGTGTTAATTAAGGTATCTGAACCGGCAGAACTTTAAAAAATAGATGGATGTCTAATTTTGTTCTTTTCTATGCTTAAAGGAAGTAATGAATCTCTCATTTCTAAAAATATAAATTTTGTACAATATTTTAAGAATGAACTCCTAGATATTTACCGTCAAAAATACTGCTTTTTACCGGAAGCGATGTCTAAAAATAGCACGAGACCGAGAAAGTACTGGGCACGTTTGCTAACCAATGTTGGTCACGTGACTATAAACGCGATGGAATTCCTGAACGAACAATTATTGTGGCAATGGCGGAGTTTTAGAGTTTTGCAGGAATATTGGAAAATGAAGGAAAGGAAGGCACTACATCATTTCAAGAAATCGGAATTGTTAACGGTGATCAGTGAGTGAGCAATTATTTAATACTTGAAGAAATGACCAGCTTTTGTTTTTAGTTTCAAAGGCCGAGCAACGAATGCGTGTTTACGAATATTCTTTCGATTATGCTTGTAGTTTTTACTTTGCTTTCTGTTAAGCGGATGAAAGTCTTTGACTCCCCTGGACAGAACACCGACCCATCGCAGGTTAGCCCACAGTAGAAGCTGAGACAAATCTATATAGATGAATCGACTGGAACAAAGTCACCCAAAGTGTCTTGATTGACGTCACATCACAGTGGTCTGACCAGGGCTCGAACTCGCGACCCGATTACAAGTCAAACACGCTTACTGCTAGGCCACTGCACAGTTGAACTGCATGCACCTCTTGGTAACTTTAATTGGTCGTTAATGAATATTAATGAATATTCAGTTAATGATTACAGAAGTAGGCAGGTTCAGCAGTTAGGGTACCTGATTTGTATGCAGTTATTGCGAATTCAAACTCTACTTTAATCAATTAAAATCCCAGGATGCCGACCAACCACGCCCACAGTAGCCGACTATCTACCTCAAAATTTAAAAAAAGAAAGATCATCTTCCTCTAAACTGTTAAGGTTCGAACCGTGAGCCAGAAGGACGCCACACAAGCACTACATCATCGGGCCGAGTGCCCAACCACCTTGCACAAATATGAGGAAAGGTCTATTTCAGTACATTCGCTCAATTCCCACTCGCAAAAAAATTTTTTTCTCTTGCTAATTTTTTAATTCCTATCAAACCCAAAAACTGGCCTGAATTTTTATTGTCCTATACTTAGAGTTAACCTGCATTTGTCTAATTGACCGTCCTTAAAAAGATGAAACTGTATATTTATCCACAACGCTTTGCGGATCTTACAGTAACACCGCTGAAAGAGGCTCAGAGAGAGTCAAATTTAGTGACACTTCTTCCTTGTACTAACAACAGTTTGAACGTCAAATTTAAAGTTTACAGATTCTCTTTGTGCATTTTTAAAAGCGAGCTAAGGTTTTTCATGCGCTAAGAACTGCGGGCAAGTGCAGAGGTCGCTGTCGTTTTCGGATTGGTCAATTTTGTGTTCACCAGTCCTTTTTTAGCCATTAAGTTTTAACTTACCGAACTTTAGTAGCTGAAGCAACGGCGGAAGGACTGTACTTTGGATGTCATCGGGGTTCTCGCAAGCCAAAAACGCAAGGCTAATGGTACTCTCTTGTCTGGGAGACACAAAAATAAAAGGAAAGAAAGTTATGATTAAAATTGTTTGCAAGGAAAAAGTTCCATTGACACAAACAACTTTACACAAAATTTTACACAAAATTAGACATTTCCATTGAAAGTGATGTAATCTGTTCTCACAAACTTCTTTTTCACAGAGGAAAAAGTTTTTTAGTCCCTAACAGGAGTTGAACCTATGACCCTGTTAATACCAATCAGGCGCTCTACCTACTGAGCTACAGGAACTCACATGGGGAACAGGTCACTTAACTTGGTTCTGCAGATGGAACAGCGGGTATATGTCATGCTAACTGCTAGGCTTAATATCTCCGCACGGTGAATTAGTAGATGGTGCGAAAGTTTATCTGCTTGGGTATGTGCTGTTGAAGAAATATTCTTGTTGTTTACCGATCAGTAAGGTGACTTTTCCCAATTTAAGTTCATGTGGGTCAGTGAGTGAGAGGGCCTGACCGGTAATCAGGGGTTCATGGGTTCCTGAAGCTCAGTGGGTAAAGCATCTGACCTGTATCAGGGGTTCATGGGTTCCTGAAGCTCAGATGGTAAAGCATCTGACCAGTAATCAGGGGTTCATGGGTTCCTGAAGCTCATAGGGTAAAGCGTCTGACCAGTAGTCAGGGGTTTATGGGTTCCTGAAGCTCAGTGGGTAAAGCGTCTGACCGGTAATCAGGGCTTCATGAGTTCCTGTAGCACAGTGGGTAAAGCGTCTGACCAGTAGTCAGAGGTTCATGGGTTCCTGAGGCTCAGTGGGTAAAGCATCTGACCAGTAATCAGGGCTTCATGGCTTCCTGAAGCTCAGTGGGTAAAGCGTCTGACCGGTAATCAGAGGTTTATGGGTTCCTGAAGCTCAGTGGGTAAAGCATCGGACCTGTATCAGGAGTTCATGGGTTCCTGTAGCTCAGTGGCTAAAGCATCTGACCAGTAATCAGAGGTTCATGGGTTCCTGAGGCTCAGTGGGTAAAGCATCTGACCAGTAATCAGGGCTTCATGGGTTCCTGAAGCTCAGTGGGTAAGGCGTCTGACCGGTAATCAGGGCTTCATGGGTTCCTGTAGCACAGTGGGTAAAGCGTCTGACCAGTAGTCAGGGGTTTATGGGTTCCTGAAGCTCAGTGGGTAAAGCGTCTGACCGGTAATCAGGGCTTCATGAGTTCCTGTAGCACAGTGGGTACAGCGTCTGACCAGTAGTCAGAGGTTCATGGGTTCCTGTAGCACAGTGGGTAAAGCGACTGACCAGAAGTCAGGAATTCATGGCTTCCTGAAGCTCAGTGGGTAAAGCGTCTGACCAGTAGTCAGAGGTTCATGGGTTCCTGAAGCTCAGTGGGTAAAGCGACTGACCAGAAGTCAGGAATTCATGGCTTCCTGAAGCACAGTGGGTAAAGCGTCTGACCAGTAGTCAGAGGTTCTTGGATCCTGAAGCTCAGTGGGTAGAGCGTCTAACCGGTAATCAGGGGTTCATGGGTTCCTGTAGCACAGTGGGTAAAGCTTCTGACCAGTAGTCAGAGGTTCTTGGGTCCTGAAGCTCAGTGGGTAAAGCGTCTAACCGGTAATCAGGGGTTTCATGGGTTCCTGTAGCACAGTGGGTAAAGCGTCTAACCGGTAATCAGGTTTTCATGGGTACCCGTAGCACTGTGGGTAAAGCGTCTAATCGGTAATCAGGGTTCATGGGTTCCTGTAGCACAGTGGGTAAAGCGTCTAACCGGTAATCAGGGGTTCACGGGTTCCTGTAGCACAGTGGGTAAAGCGTCTGACCAGTAATCAGAGGTTCATAGGTTCCTGAAGCTCAGTGGGTAAAGCGACTGACCAGTAATAAGGGGTTCATGGGTTCCTGAAGCTCAGTGGGTAAAGCGTCTGACTAACAGTCAGAGGTTAATGGGTTCCTGAAGCTCAGTGGGTAGAGCATCTGACCGATAATCAGGGCTTCATGGGTTCATGTAGCTCAGTGGATATACGTAAAGCGCCTGACCAGTAATAAGGGGTTAATGGGTTCCTGAAGCTCAGTTGGTAAAGCATCTGACTAGCAGTCAGAGGTTCATGGGTTCCTGAAAATCAGTAGATAGAGCATCTGACCGGTAATCAGAGGTTAATGGGTTGCTGAAGCTCAGTGGGTAAAGCGACTGACCAGAAGTCAGGGATTCATGGGTTCCTGAAGCTTAGTGGGTAGAGCATCTGACCGGTAATCAGAGGTTCACGGGTTCCTGAAGCTCAGCGGATAAAGCGTCTGACCGGTAATCAGAGCTTAATGGGTTGCATAAGCTCAGTGGGTAAAGCGACTGACCAGAAGTCAGGGATTCATGGGTTCCTGAAGCTCAGTGGTTGGAGCATCTGACCGGTAATCAGAGGTTCACGGGTTCCTGAAGCTCAGTAGGTAGAGCATCTGACCGGTAATCAGAGGTTCACGGGTTCCTGAAGCTCAGCGGGTAAAGCGTCTGACTGGTAATCAGAGGTTAATGGATTGCTGAAGCTCAGTGGGTAAAGCGACTGACCAGAAGTCAGGGATTCATGGGTTCCTGAAGCTCAGTGGGTAAAGCGTCTGACCGGTAATCAGAGGTTCACGGGTTCCTGAAGCTCGGTAGGTAGAGCATCTGACCGGTAATCAGAGGTTAATGGGTTGCTGAAGCTCAGTGGGTAAAGCGACTGACCAGAAGTCAGGGATTCATGGGTACCTGTAGCTCAGTGGGTAGAGCATCTGACCAGTAATCAGAGGTTCACGGGTTCCTGAAGCTCAGTGGGTAAAGCATCTGACTGGTAATCAGGGATTCATGGGTTCCTGAAGCTCAGTGGGTAGAGCAATTGACCGGTAATCAGAGGTTAATGGGTTCCTGAAGCTCAGTGGGTAAAGCATCTGACTGGTAATCAGGGCTTCATGGGTACCTGTAGCTCAGTGGGTAACGCGACTGACGGGTAATCAGAGGTTCATGGGTTCCTGTAACTAATGGGGGCAATATCTGTAAAATTTCGCAATTTCGCGGAGCTGTATATTTGCGAGTTTTTGTCCTATCACCATCAAAATTGGTAGATGTTGAGATTTCTAGGAGCTCTTTTCACTTATATTGATTGATTTTCGCTACTTTGTTTTTATTCAAAGTTACGCATGCGTGACATGAACGTGGCACGAAGCAAGGAGTTCTTTTAAACTTAAAGAGTCGGTAGGTCGGGAAAAACGATTGTGCTACTAACAGCCAAGGAACAATCAATGATGGTAGACAGGTATACTCGACAGGAGGCATGAACACGATTCTCACCTCACTCTTGCATCTTTGTCTTGTAATACCAGATTGGATAGATGCTCCACAAACAAAGAAACCTGAAAACAACAGCAAATATCAAAGATTCGTAAATTCATCTTCTTTCTTCATTTTGGATGAAGAATGATCACCATCAACTCTATCATAAACAGCAAAATTAAAAAAAACGGAAAATCCGGGCCAGGACAGAAGCCAAAAGTTTGAGTGCATTTTTGCAGTAAGAAAACTCCAATTACGGCTAGCTCGACGCTCCATTCTGTTTCTCGCCTCTAAAGCCTTACGTTAATTTGACGTGGTATTCTATGGATTATGGGGGGGGGATTAAAAAGATTAAAAACAAAAAATAAAACGAGCATTAAAGTAGCTTGAAATAGAAGCGGCGAACGGAAGAGATGATAGCCTCTCGTCCAGCTTTTTCTTTATTGACAGTCAACAAGAATTTGATACTTAATCTGAAGTTTTTTAACGACGATCTATATAATCGAATTTCAAAAAACTTGCAGCATTGAGCCGGTTTGCATGGAGATTTCAAAAGTTTGCGTGTGCAATAACATTGAGTCAGATAGTTTTTACGAACCGTTTTACGAGACCCTTTTCCTGTTAACGCTTTAGACTTGTTTGACAACGATGACTCGATAACACTTTACGGAAATTTATCAATATTGACCTTTGATAAGCTTTACAGTTTTGATTTTAGTCAGTAGCACTAAGGATTGCGCAAAATGGAGCCAAAACGCCTTGCTCGCTAACACAAGTACTATCCAATCAATGAACGCAGAAAGGTACTTTTTAAAAAGATAGCCTCTGAATGTGAAAATGCTAACTTCGTCTTTAAAACACTTTCATCACTTACATCATGACTAACGTACCTCTTTCTTGGAAAAGACTTCAGGCAAAGTTGCCATGGCAACCAAACCTGATATTCCAGCACATCGCGTTTGGGGACTTTCATCGACCAATACAGAGAAGAATGTGGCTGACAAGTCGTTTTTGTATTCGGACACTAAATCAACTAACGTTGAAAAAAAAAATAAGAAAAATACAGCTAAGTGTTGGTTTTTAAAATATAGGCCGAGGCTGTTACATTCCCCCCTCCCCCCCCCCCCCCCCTCTTGTCAGTGCTCCGTATACGGGTGTTTAGTCACTGAGCATCAAATTGGAGACCCCTAGAGCTCCGACAGCCGAGCAAAGCACTAAACAACTGAGTTACGACTGTTTTCAAAATTTACAGAGCTCTACTTTCAGTATAATCAGGGGTTCGTACACCTTCAGAACTTAAAAAATCCAGGGTTTTCCAGGGCTATATTTCTATTTTTTCCAGGACTTTTTAAACCGAGGATGAAAATATTAACGTTCAAAATAACCCGTTTAAACAACGTTTTAGTAATTAATGTCATGAAAACTTGTATTTATTGGACCTTACATAACAACGACATGTAAAATTTTATTTTTAAGTCTTAGTTGTTACTTGAAACGAAAAACAATGCATCATTTGGGAAATCTAGTTTTTTCACGAAGATTCTATGAAATTTTCCAGGGCTTAATGAAAATTTCCAGGGCTTTTCCAGGGGTTTCCAGGGCTTCAAAAATTTTCTAGGGTTTTCCAGGATTTCCAGGGTCCGTACGAACCCTGTATAATTGACCAGCTCTTATGTAGGGCCTGTTTACACGGGGGAAGTTGTATCTCTTGCAAGGTTTGTCTTTGAATTAAGGTTCGAGGGTTCTTTCAACTTTTGACACCCGTTTGCCCTTTTGTTCAGCATTGTGCATTTTTCTAATAAACTGCAACACGGATCGGGAAAGTTAAGCAGTCAGTGTTCAACAATAATTAATAACAAAATATTCTTGGTCTAAAACATAAATTTTGTTTGAAATGTCTCCTTAGTACCTTTGCAAATCATCGTTTAAATTCCACTGCCTTAAAAACACTCCAAATTCCCGGAAATTCAGTTACTTCCTGCTAAACTATGAGCCGTGGAGCGGGTGTAGAAGGCAGCAATAAAAAGGTTCTTTGGGTAATTAATCATCACTTGAAAATCTTGGAAATGTAATATTTCCCGAAACTGATGTACTTCAATTTACAAGAAGTAAAGGATATTCGAAACATTAAACAAAACTCTTGAAAGGATACCTGAAACTTGATGAGAAGTAAGTAATTAAAAAAATATGGATTCCAAGAACTTTCCAGATTTCCAGGGAGAAGCTGAGGGCACGTTGAAGGATTTCAGCATTTCTAGAATTCGTAGAGATTCCGGAATTTTCAGAAGATTTTCAAGAACAGCTGTGTAGTAGTATAACACAGTATCGGCAGGTTAACTCCAAACTCGATTGCAAACGAAAACAGCTCGAGTTAGCGGGGTTTCAAATTAAAAACCATGTTTGAAAAGCTGATCTTGTATCTAAGATGAAATCTTGGGGAATTTGTATTTTGTTCGATTTCGGTTTGAAACTAAGTAAAGGTCCGGGTAAAAACTAAAGTACCTCCCATTGTTTTGCGGCATTTCGCTTTTACCACACTAGAATGTTTATATTTTCATACTGAGAATACATCAACGAGTGTACAACATAGTTTTAAAGTAAAAAGCAGTGAAACTCTATTTAAAAGCGATGTTTCTTTTGTGCTATAAAAATTTAGCCAATCATAAAGTTCCAAAACAAAAGAAATGAAAACGTTTTGGTTTGTGATGTTCCCCACATGGAATTTTTCTTAAACTTAAAAATAAAAAAGTTAGAACTTGAAGGGAATAATTGAATGATCTGGAAAGAAAGAAATTAACTTACTTATGAAGAAATGGTTGATTATAAAAGTTTAACCAATGAGATTAATGGTTTGACAATATCGCAATTAGCACCTTTGTGTGTTCCATTGCATTTGACCCCTGTAGTTCTTACTCGGATCGTTACTTAAAAACCATGTTTGAAAAACGGATCTTGTATCTAAGATGAAATCTTGGGGAAAATGTACTTTGTTCGATTAAGCGGGAATTTCAAATCATCCGAGTTCAAATTACCGAGGTTCAACTGTAGATGTTCCTAGGGTTACCTTTCCTTACCTTCATTGTTGCCATGGAAACCTTGGCACACCTTGAGGAGCTCAAGCAAAAGATCCAGTACGATTTTTCTGTGGAGAGCCTAACAACAGAACACAGGTTAAAACAGGTTTTAAACTCAAAAGTGTTCAAAGAACGTTTCCAGTATCTCCATAGAAAGCCCACACTACCTCAAGATACTAGACCGCCAACCGAATTTATAAAAAGCAAATGTATGAAGAAAATGGAATTTTGTGTGTTATTGCTCCAAAATGTCATAAAATCGTTCAGTTTACGTTGTGTTATCTACTAAACTTGTCTGCTTACATTTACGGTGCTTTTAGGGGGAATTGGAGGGATTTCTGAGGCACTTTTAAACAAAAAAGGAGGTTTTAGTAAAAAAATAGGTAAAAATAGTATATATGATATTAAAACTAAACGTTTTCGATCTTAACTGATCATCTTCAGAGTTAAAACCTAAAACCTAAAGTTTTAACTCTGAAGATGATCTGTTAAGATCGAAAACGTTTAGTTTTAGTATCATATATACTATTTTTACCTATTTTTTACAAAAACTTTAACGAGGCGGAATTCTGACCAAAAAAGGAGGAAAAAATCAATCTCTGCAGTATTAAATAAAAAACAATTTTCTACGAAACAGCTATTAATATTTTTAAATGCGATGTTTCAAACATAAAAAAACAACATTCTTTTGTCTTCGTTCAAATTAGTCTTGCTAGCCTCGTTCTCAAGTTAAACTTTCAAAGAATATGCTACCCAAAACAAGGCAAATTGGGCTAGCTTAAAATGCTGACAAAGGCACTTTAAAATCACCGCCATTTATGAGTAAGGTCTAATATTTCAGGTATAATTTCTTATCACCACTCAATTAACTAATACCTCGATACAACTACATAAGTATAGTTTTAAAGAAACCAGACCCGAAGTTGTCTCTGTCTTTTGTGTTTTAAAGTAAGATAAACAACGTACCTGAGAAAATGCGTTAAACTGTTTCAGCAGCATTGGAAACAAAGACTGGCTAACCTTTCTACAAGCAGCAGCTGTGAACAAAACATCAAAGCAAAATATCAAATGTTTTTACGCTCAAAATACAGTTAAAGGTATCCTCCTACGTCGTATCAGCATCTCAAATTTGATAATTCTGTACATACAACTAACGCCAAGCAAATTGTTTTGATCACTTCCAGGATTTAAATTTTCCACACGCCGCCATTTTGAAGTAGGCAGCATGGCTCAGTGGTTTGGGTGCCGGATTTGCATGCAATTGTCCCGAGTTCAAATCCCACTCTGACCACTGACAGGATTTGGCTCGGTGATCCCAAAGTCAAATCCGACACGCTTGTAAATAGAACTGTCTGTTTTTAATAGCCAATCAGACCAACAATTTAACAATATCACAATTAGCACCTTTCTGCACTCTTTTGCCTCCCTAGTTCTTGGTCGAAACGTTACTTATTATTTCGACAATAATACAAACAAATGCTAACTTATCTAGTTTAATAGACTCTATGTATACTGTAAACGGCGATGACTTTGAAAACAAATTTTTTAGTCATGCACTTAAATAAGACCTACCAGCCTCGTTTTAAGTGGCATATGAATTCAGCTCAAAAATGAGGCTACAAGGACTTTTTTTGATTGAAGACAAAAGAATATTAAAACAGCCGCCATTCACGAATGGGGTATATAATATCAAAAGTATAAAGTACGCGTCACTCTTGGCACGCCTCGGGCGTGCGTGTTGACACGGACCAATATTATGATTTAAAGCAAAAGAAGCTGATACTGTTGACAAGATATGTAACATAACGATTTTCGGCCGTCGTACTTACTAGAGGCAGCCGCAACTTTACACAAAATATTTCCACTAGATCTCCAAAACTTGATTTCTTCTGAATCTTGCAGGGAATGCGTGCAGTCTGTAGACATTAAAAGTCGTTCTTAAATATCAGTATATAATCAGTATTAAATGTTGGTTACATGACACTACACTACCGCCGCCTGGTTAGCCCAGTTGGTAGGGCGCCAGTCTTTCGTGCGGGTTCGATTCTTGGTGCCGGACCTTCACTCAGGGTCTTAAAACAACTGAGAAGGTGCTGCCTTTGCCCTAACGCTGCAAATGGTTAGACCTTCGCGTCTTCTCGGATAAGGACGTTAAACCGTAGGTCCAGTCTCACAATCTCCTATCGGGGGACTTAAAAGAACCCACATCACTTGTCGAAAAAGAGTAGGGTGATCCCGGTGTTGTGGTCTGTCTTCTACTAACTGAAAGCAACTCTTACTGAACATTACTGCGAACCGTATATAGCGGACTATCTAAGACCCTCAATACCAGAGTCCTCTGTAAATCATTGTTCAGCGCCGTTGATCATATCCACATGGAAAAGAGCGCTATATAAATGCTAAACATTATTATCACTATTAAATGTTATCTGTTTTACACATATTTTCTATTATGTAAAAAGTATCTATATGGTAAAGCAATCTCTTAGCAACATGTACTATTACGAAATCAAATTTGAAACAAATGGATGTTTCGATCAACGTGGTTAACTACAGAGAGGTGTAACTCTGAAATGATGCGATCAACCAAAGGCAAGCGTAAGAGAAACAGAGATAGGTGTTTTTTTTCTTTCTCAGTTTCTCTAACGTTTGCCTTTGGTTTATCACAGCATTGCCAGGAGATTGGCCTCATTGAAGATCATCTTGTTCAAAATCAGTATTAAATTTTGGTTACATGACACTACACTACAACAATCCATACTAGGATAGACTAAACCTAGCTGTTGTTTCACTCACCTCTCAAAATTACGCCCATTATATTCTCAAACACATCAACTTCAAAAGGCTGTAATTAATCCAACAAGTAATTATTTAGGTAACATGAAATATTAAAGGCCTGAGAAGCAAGCTGGAGTTCATGACAACATTCAGTACAAAAATCGTGTAAATGTTTTAAGCACCAACAGAAGAGAACCTTTCTCTGGCCTTCTTGATCAATCGTGCTTTGAAACACAAGCTTAATCTACTTAGTGTTTTTTTGACTTTATATAGGACCCAGTTTGCGTTCCAAAACGAAACAAACGTGAGTTTTGTTCTATTGAAAAACCGAACCTCTTGCCGGATTACACAGAAGATAAAGCAAAGATGCTTTTAAAGTGCTTAAAAATGAATTTATCTTTATTACTTCAATGGATAGACCTTGTTAAATGAAGTATGGCGGTGAAAACGTTTTTTCAAAATCTTTTATGATTCTTGAGATATTTCAAAACATATTAACTAATGACGTCACAAAGGTTTGAATCCCGGTGCCAGACCTTCAGTCAGGGTCCTAAAGAGAATGATCTGAGGGTCTAACATTGTCTAACGTGGTTAAATCTTCGCATCTTCTTGGGTAAGGAGGTTTTCCGTAGGTAAACAGGTTGTAAATCCTGTTAGAGACTCCAGTCATCCAGGAGTAGAAACGACTATGAAATGAGGCTCTCATAAACAAAGTAGAGTGTAAGGTTTATTCCATCACTGTTCTCGGCCCACAGGCGGAAAAACAACAAATAAATGATAAGGTTCCTTCTTTATAACATTTTAGGGCCCTGAGGGAAGGTCCAGCTGGGAATTGAAGCCAGGTCTCCAACAAGGCAAATTGGCAACTTACCAGTTGAGCTTACCAAGTGAACCTTAATTCTTAAATTTCTAGTTGCAACTAACCTGGCCATCGCCAGAAATACTCTGAATGACGCTGCTGATTGATTTTAATCCCGCTTCCTTCAGAAAGAAAATAAATTACGAGTAAAGGGATTGAAAAAGAACAATTCAAACAAAATAGTAACTATTGCTAAAAGTGTGTCATCGGCGTTTCATCTTAGTTCATCCAATATGACGCAAGCAAATCAGCCATCTCGTTGTGTTGCCAAAATCTCGAATCAACGCGCTAAGTTCTTTTTTGCAAATCTTGTAGTAAACAAGACGACAACAAGTTTTGGCAACACAACAAGATAGCGTGATTTCTTCACAACTTCCGGCACGCGCATTATGACGAAAGGGGATTTACTCGTATGTACTCGTTGTCAAAGGTCTCCGCTGAGTTAAGTCGCACGTGACTTGATAAGTCAAATTAATGGTACATTTCCCCAGGTAAGGCCGTTTGGATGGGTCACTTTTAGCAAGAAAAATTCAAAATTCTACAAGCCGTTTTTAGGGAATTTTCATTGTATGTTTCCCAAACTTGGTATACCAATGTTTTATGTAGCACTCTTTTTAAATACTTATCAACAGAGACTTCTCGAAAGTGTTTAAAATGACAACTTACACTAACAAAAATCAAATCTTTGAAGCCATCCGGACTTCATATTGAATTCGAACTTATAAGTTAAAATCAAAATCGAAATCGAAGCGAAATCGAAATGAAATCGAAATCGAAATCGAAATCGAAATCGAAATCGAAATCGAAATCAAAATCAAAATCAAAATCAAAATCAAAATCAAAATCAAATACAAAATCGAAATCGAAATCGAAATCGCAATCGCAATCGCAATCGAAATCGAAATCGAAATCGAAATCGAAATCAAAGTCAAAATCAAAATTAAACTTAAACTTAAAGTTAAAATTAAAATTTAATTTAATTTAATTAAATTTAAATTAAACTTTCTTGAACTGAATGAAGTCCGGATGACTTCGAAACGTCGATTTTTGTTAGCGTTATTCTTCAAATCAAATACTCTTTTTGAAAATCGAAAAACTGATTTCGCGTCGCATTTTTAAGATTGGGCTTACCTCCACTTCAGTACTAATGCTCTGGTAAATCTGAAAAAAATGGATTGAGGTTTCGTCAGTACGTCTCGTTCATACTTGAGTAACATAATTCATGTCGTTTTTCCTGTGTTCATACTAGCAGTAAATAGCAGCATTTAAGGATATAAAAACCAAAAGTTTTGCTTTCTCTGACGTACGCGCGATTTGATTGGCTAAGAAAAAGTTAATCTGAGATGATGTTTACCTCCGAAATAGTAGATAATGACGCTTAAACAAAATGGCAGACGGAAATAGTAGCGTCGTTTATGTTTTGGACATCAATATCGAAAAAATTACAGAAAATGTCACTCCTTAAAGACCAAGAAGGCAACAAAATTTGATTTGAAAGTATTAAGGTCAGTAAGCTTTATTTTGACGTTTGTTCTTGCAAATTTAAACTGCTCATGTGTGAGTTTCGTCATGCTCTGTGATTCAACTAATAAAAGTATTTTTTTCTTACAAAATCTTTCTAATGTCTCGAAAGGAAAATTCTAATGATCAGTTGCCTTGCTATAGCTAGTATAAAATTGTACTAAAACACTTATCCTACTTCAATTTCGTTGGATAGTGGCTTAATGAATATCTAGCCTCGAACCTTTGCAGCTTCGTAGATGTTCTGCCACTATCCAAATCAATCGGAATAGGCTGTAAGTGTTAAGAAAACAGAGCTCCAGTTTTCTCCGGGATCCGTGTTAATCTTTGAAGGTTCCCCCATTCCTCTGTTGCATGGGAGGGAGAGTTCTGCAACCTTCTAGAAGAAAAAGCTACTATACCTCCTTTCTAATTGCAGTCCAAAATGGTTCCAGAAAATCTTTCATGTCACTTGGTTTGTAGTTCTCTGCGCAGCATGCCTACCGAAAAAATCGTGTAGTATAACTATAACCATATCTAAAACCCAAGAGCTTCAAAGGGATTTTTGAAGAAACTTGAAGAAATTTTCAGAAACACTTCTACTCTTGTACGTACTCCAAATCTAATAAGTTAATCAATTAAGTGGAGGAAAACAAATAAATAGAAAAGTCTGGGCTCAGTGAATAACCACTTTGAGTCTCCATATCATGAAAATCTTTGCTAAATTATCTACATGTCTACCTAGTAACTTGTTTTAGTTTATAACTATCGAAATTGATAGACACTCTTAAAAACTCAAACGTTTTTAACTAAGAAGTCATTAGGGGGAGTATGCTGATGACTTTCTAGTCAAAAACGTTTCGGTTTTTAACATAATATGTATTATATTGTATTCTTTGGGAAAATAGTGGCTGATTATGAAACATTTGGTAGATGATTGTCTTGTATTGATCTTTTTGTGATTTACGGTTAAATAAAGTGGTTTTTGTGTTTTACTGTTTGCTGCCACGCACACGCACGCGCACACGCACACGCACACGAGCACGTGCAGCAGACCACGAAAATAAAATATTTTGGGGTTGTTTTCGTTAAGCAAAACCGTTAGGAGGTTTAATAAGATCAACTTTTTGGTTTAAAGTTCATGGTCCGTGACATTCTCAAAGCTGGAACCTGCAGGTAAAATCAAAGTTGAATAATTGGTTCGTTGTCAGTTTACGGTTTCGATCGGTCGAAGTAAATGCTTGGATGTTTGCCAGTAATAACGGCGACTTGCAAAACTCGTACCGCATCATCTAGTGGAATAACGGCTTTCTTTTTCATATCTAATGCATTAGTTTGAATATCTACCGTCTTTTTCTAGCGCTTTAACGGTTTGTCTTAACACCCTAACGGTTTGTCCTAACGCTCTAACGGTTTATCTTAACGCTCTAACGGTTTGTCCTAACGCTCTAACGGTTTGTCCTAACGCTCTAACGGTTTGTCCTAACGCTCTAACGGTTTGTCCTAACGCTCTAACGGTTTATCTTAACGCTCTAACGGTTTGTCCTAACGCTCTAACGGTTTGTCCTAACGCTCTAACGGTTTGTCCTAACGCTCTAACGCTTTATCTTAACGCTCTAACGGTTTGTCCTAACGCTCTAGCGGTTTGCCTTAATGCTCTAACGGTCAGCGGTTAATTTCTAACGGTTTGTCTTAACGCCCTAACGGTTTGTCAAACCGTTCTAACGCTTGCTTAACGGTCTGAGCCGTTTAACGGCCCTTAACGGGAAAGCGTTAATGTACGAAATACCATGGACGGTCACATATATAATAAATATCTAGTGTAGTATTTTTGGCAACTCCAATGAAATAATCATAATTTTAATTTTAATTTTTAACTTAAAGGTTATCAAATAATACAATCTGGTTTTTGATCTTCTTGTTCTTCTAAAACTAATCGTATAAATACGCCTTTTGCATGTTGACGCCAAACTAATAAATTTTACCCCAAGCCTTGTATCCAAACAGTGTTCACAAAGGAATTATTTTCATTTGTGGACGAATTTGGATTTCATTTATGGAAATATTCACACTTCATGATTCGAAAGCGAGGCTTGGGGGTGCTTGAGGTAAACACTTACATAAGGCCTATTGTTATTTTGAAAAACACAAACTTGAATTTCAAGGACTGCAAGAAAATTAGGCGTCTGATTTTGTACCAAGCCTCAACGCAAAACAAATGACATAATTTAACTGTGACTAAACACAGTGAGTAAGAGTTTTTAACTAGCTTCTTACTTACCAGTGTAAGTAAAGAATCAACCTTTGCACTGACAAGACTTGAAGACAACTTTTCTTGCAGCAAAGGTAAGCAGAACTGTGTAAACACGGACAAGTCAAAGAGTTACTGCAATTGATGTTCGCATGAGCCACAAATTGACATTTCCGAAAAGATGGCGGTTGTACATTTTAACAGTTGGTAAAACTCGTCCTTGTATTACTGTAACAACACTGTGTGTGTTAAATTTGAGGTTTACAGATGCGTTTTTATGGGCAATCTTTTTTTTATTATTATTATTGTACTGTATTGCATTACTTTTACAATGGTTTACTGCTACTTTTCACGCAATATCTATTTAAGTTCAACACAATAATAACTATTTATAACAATTCTATCATGGACTGGCCCTCAAACAAAGGTGAAAGATTTCCACTTTGTTTTAAATTCTTTACGTTTTCTTCTTTGAAAAGCTATTTCTTTCTCTATGTCATGAAAGTATTTCAATTGTTGTTTGAAAGCTGCCAGATTTGGTTGTA
>JAOBAT010087949.1:0-18097 GCA_026413305.1 Hydrozoanthus tunicans
CCCCCCCCCCCCCCCCCCCCCCCCCCCCCCCCCCCCCCCCCCCCCCCCCCCCCAGAGACGAAATACCCTAGTTGTAAGACTATCAAAAACAGTTTCTCTCAATGGTTATTTAAGCAACTTAATTACTGATGTGCATTACAGTGAGCAAGCATTGCAACTTTTCAACTCTTATTACAAATTTATGCCATGGGCGCCCCTCTACATTAAATATACGACAAGAAACTGGCCAAAGTATTTGTACAGTAGAAAAGCCGCAAACGAAACAGTAGTTTTCACACGTATTCATTCCATAATGAGCGTTTACTCCTACCCGTGCATGATAAGTCGCTGGCTCCTGGAGAAATGCCTTTCACTAAGTATGTTATCAATTGGCATTTGTAGATTCCGATCTCAGAACGTCCTTATTTACATTAACTATATTAATTAACAGCAGAGCAGTTTTTGTTGTTGGGGAAAACTCCAAAAATATCGAACTATCTAGGGGGACCCAAAAAATATATAGAAATCTATAAACTTTCACCCACCCATCCCCCCCCCTCCCCCTCAGAAAACAATTGCTCCGAGAATTAAATTTTTTGGTAATCAGCCAATCACAGCGGGAGCTAATCATGGCGTTAAAGCGGTTCTCGTTGGCATTTTAAAAGTTGCAAGACTAGTAGATTCTAAAATATAACCATAAGTACTGTAGATGTGGTCTCACATCATCTGATTCGTGAGTCAGCTTTGTAGCTAGAGTCCGCAACAACGGGGTAGAATCCCCTCTAACGGGAACAGAAATGAGCTAGGAAATGCAGCAGATTCAAATGGGTCGAGTTCAAAATAAACGTAGTAAAACACTCAATAAGGTAGCTTGAAACAAAGGAAAACGAATATCAAACCGAAGTAACTGGGAATTAGAAACACCGAGTTCGAAACAGCGAGGTGCACAGGTGTTTTGGAAGTGGCAATTTCGCGGTCCTACCTACAAAGCACCTTTTTCACTAATATTTTCATTGCAGTAGTAGGTCAGAAGAAATGCAGACTTTAAAGACCGGCGCAGATATCTAATGAACTATAGCATTCACTGATTTTCAATAAAACTATTTTTCTTGTAAAAGTAAGCAGCAAAGCGATTTACGCCTAACGTAGTTGCTATTTCAGAAATTGTCACCAAGGCCTGTTCCAAGTTTTAACTGATGTGTCAAATCTAATGCTAGAGAGTATTCTGATCCAGTTCATTTACATTTCATTCCGCACATGTTAAGTTCAACGTACAAGGTATCTCCCAAAAACACGAGTACCAAGTTTGGTAGTATTTTAAATTAGGTTGAATGAATGACAATTGAAAACAATTTTTAAAAGATATTTGTTTTTTATTTATTCAATCACACAAAGCCGTGGATACCTACATTGATTGATAATCAAATTAAGTCCAAATTTCATGTAATTTAAAGTGTGTCAATATGGAAGTGAGTGCTCACAGCTACCGAAGATTATCGCATTTTGTACACTGGATATAATGTTAATAGGTGGAACCAAAGTTTATTATAACCGTGGACGCGTTGTTCAAATTCTAGAGATACTACTTTTGCAATAATTATACACTTAGATTGCAACCTCTTCCTGCTCAACGCACTACAATGACTTCTTAGAACATCTTCGATTGGAGAGTATCATCAGAAAATGTTCCTAATGTGTTTTTACTACGGCTTCAGCAGTGTTTTCCTTACACGGAAGGCGTACTGGCGACAGTAGAAGTAAAAACATTACACCGAGAATATCTATCCCTTATTATCTTATCATGGTAAGTATGTACATTACTGCCCAAATGTTGACTCGAAATTTCAGTTTGCAAGATGCCATTAAATACAGTATTTCATATTTTAGTTAGAATGCAGCCCAGTTATTAATTCTTACTAAAAGCGAAACCAGCTAGTTTTGCAGTTGTAGATAGCGAATCCGATTTTAATTTCTTTGAGATATTGTCCTGATTTTTCGGTTTTATTGATTTGTTCTCGTCGTTCTCTTCGTTTTCCCGCTTTCTCTTCTTGTCGTCATTGTCGAGACCATCAGTGGCCATCTTGGCTTTCTCGTTCCACTCAGCTTTCTCAGGGCCGTCCAGAGACCTCCATTTCTTAACTGCAATTTTGACTAAGTCCCCCTCGGGAAGGTCTGGGTTTTCCTCAGCAAGTGCTGTTTGATTTTGTTCCATCCACAACTTGAATCCAGTTGTCCTGCAAGAACAAAAGTAAGGAACATTTTGTGAGAAAAAATAATTGGGAAGGTGACGACTTTCGTTTACGAGGTGGGCACACATAACTGTTACTATCTTAATGATAAACCACTGCTCTTTTTAAACATGTAATTTATACATAACAAATTTGTTTAAAAAATTTCAAAAACTATTAACAGAGTTCGTAACGATTACTTCATTTGAAATTTGAGGATTTTTCGGGCTCATTTGCGAATTTTAGAAGCTTTGCGAAAGTTACACTTTAAAGCGCCTGTAACAATAACAATTATTTTTGTAACCGATTAAAGTGTTTGAAAACTAAGGACGATTAAGTAACGAGTTTTTTAATTTGGTCGTATTCTCGATTTTTTATTCACATTGGAATTCAAGTTTTGTTGGTTCACGACCGCGTTTTAGGTTACTGGGTTATGACGTCATTCCCGGACATATCTGGATCAAAACACAGTAAGATGGACGTGTATGAATCAGAGATTTTTAGCTCAGAAGTAGATTCCAATGCCTCATATATGTCACAGTTCTTTTGCCTCTTTTGTTTAGAAAAAATCTTATTTGCTCAGTATTACAAGTCAGGAATGACGTCACAACCCAGCCCCCTGGAACGCGGTCGTGAACCAAGATGTTTGAAAGTTTGCTAATTTGAGCAGCAAATTTCAAAATTTTTTTTGCAGAAGTACTTTAAATAGTATATGAAATGATTTGATCCAAAGAAAAAATGTTAGCGTTATATGTACTTTAAAGTTTTCGGAACTCGTTAAAGAAAGCCTTAAGGCTATGCCGAAGAGCCATGCAGCTGCCACACTTGAAAGCCCAGACTACTATTAACGAGTGCTACATGGACCGCTAGTACCTGAACACAATTAGGAACAACCTCGAAAAGACAAGGAAAACAAAGGTAATGAAACCACTGTCAAATCCCACGTTAAAGTATTGTGCCGTGTTGTTCAAACACGATTAGCACTAATCCAGGGTTATTAACTATGACAACCAAAAACCTAGGAATAGGACTAATCGTCTTCTGAGCAACTCGGCCCTGGCCTTGTAAAATTTCACAAGGGGTTCGGGTGGGCTTATAAACAGGGGGATTTTACGGTATGGGACACTGACAGTGATCGAAATTAAGGCAGTCTTACTTGGTGATTGTTTTTTAAATTCAAAAAATACATACTGATACCGTTGCGTAAACTTGCAGGACTTTTTACGATCTCCACCGATATTTTTCAGCATAAAAAGTTGCTTCTTGGAAAATCTAAGGACGTTTTATATCTTTTTATGAGTTAGCAACTATTTGAAAATACCGTTTAATCATTCTGTTTAGTACTTCTCGCCGGATAGTAAGGAAGTAAAATTTAATGCTAAACATTCGACGTTAAGGTTATACTTAGGACTGACTTTTATCATAGGACTACCGGTTATTGGTTCCAAAATTTATTGATACGATACTAAATGCTTTTTTTTTAAAATTCCCTCTACTTCAGGGACCCTGTAAAAGACTTTTTTAGTAAAAATAGTCGAACAACAAACAAGCATTGACAGCAGGAGGAGGTTTAAATTGACCGAAAATCACAGTCATTGGTTCGACTCCCGCCAGTGAATCATTTAGCTGCTGCAAATTCTAACTTAAAAAGCTTTTGCCTGCAGATTGTGGTTGAAAGAGAGGGGGAAGATTGGAAAGATGGAATAATATTTACTTTTTTCCAGTGGGTTTTGTAGCTGCTCTTTCCTCGTCATTCTTACTGTTGTCCTTCGTTTTCTCGGCGTTGGTCTTTGTGCTGCGTAAAAGGGTTGTCTGCTTTCCTTTCTCAACCCTTTTCCTCTTGGAGTCAGGCTTCAGTTTGGATTCGGGAGCTGTTTAACGGTAATACAAACGAGAAATTTCGTAAGAATACAGTGAAGTGAAACTGCGTGCTCTGATTGGCTAATAACCATGAATAAAATCCCAATGAATAGATCACGCTTATGGCGTCAGCAATTCTGTCAATCCGCGAAACTAAAAAGTGTGAAAACCTTTTCATAAATTGCAGCGATTTAAATATTTTTTTTTGTCTACATTCAAACTAGCCCTAGCGTCGCTTTGTGTAACAATCTTTTGAAAGTTTAACTCAAAAACGAGGCAAGTAGGGCTAACTTGAAAGGATAAAGAAGAATAATTTAAAAATCGTTCTTTGCTTTTACCTTTTTTGTGGTATTTACACAGTAAAAAAGTAAACGGCTAAATACAATCTTCTTCAAAATGATGAAGAATTGCCAAGTTTTAGTTTGGATTTTTTTTTTCTTCAGCTACGCTTCGTGCTTCACTTACGCTTTTTTCGTACTAAGCAACTTCCACGTGCTCAATAATTTAATAGATGCACGCTACTTATCAGTTATGAATCATTTGAGAAATAGTTCATGGTTATCAAAATTTGAATTTTATTTCAGGTTCAACCAGGTGTAAAAACCAAAACTGCAAGATCCAGAGCTTCAGCGTTGCTTCAAGTATTGAGCACCGTCGCTGTAAGGAAGTTCATGACGAGACGAAGCTAAGGGCAGTTTGCTAGCTCTTCGAGTGCTCTCCCAACTTCCCTGGTGCATCTATAATTACTTTCAGAAAATGCACGCTCATGTCATCACATTTCACATTGTTTTAAGCTCATTTCGGAAAAAATTTGCAATAATAAAGAACTTGGGCTACTCTGCACAAGTTATCGAGATGTGGACGACTGACTGTGCTATATGTTTTCGTGATAATCGTAATAAATGAAAAGGGCTAGTAAATAAGACTTTCGAATTTAAGGAAAGTCCGAAAACTCTGAGATGAGTTTTCTTATTGTTGTACGGCTACCATGACTCACTTACAGATTCTATTCTTTGCAGCTAGTGCGCTTTTCTTTTCTGCTTCCACGCTATCAAAGAAACTTTTCCCACAGGCTCCCTTCGCCTGTTTGCTGGGGCTTGTCACTCTGAAGGGATTAGGCCTCCCCTGACTGGACTGAGAACTCTGTAAAGATGGTGAGGCGTGTGATGGTTTCGTCTTCTTAAATGAAGGAAGAAACCGGCTGCTGTTTGGCTCTTTCTTGTCTTCGTACTGTCCATGACTCTTTTGCACACCTGTGGTATTGGGAACAACCAAGCCAAAACTAATCGAGTGAGTGAAAAGAAAAAACAGCCTAAGTTAAGAAGTTCTAAGTACTAACAAGCTGTAAGTTGAAGCAAAAAGAAGGTTACTGTCACTACCACAATACCCGAGACAGATCCACTATAAATACACTACCACTATTACCAATACCACTACTATGACTACACTACCACTATTACCAATAACAATACCACTACTATGACTACACTACCACTATTACCAATACCACTACTATGACTACACTACCACTATTACCAATACCACTACTATGACTACACTACCACTATTACCAATAACAATACCACTACTATGACTACACTACCACTATTACCAATACCACTACTATGACTACACTACCACTATTACCAATACCAATACCACTACTATGACTACACTACCACTATTACCAATAACAATACCACTACTAGCCAACTTTAACAACCCACCTCGCAAATTACATTCACAAATGTTTTTTAAAACGAAAACAATTTCAAATGGAAGTGTAATAATTTTCATTATTACACAAATAACAATTAGAAGTCATAAGCAAAGAAAAAAGTTATTAACTTATTATAATTGTTACTGTTACTGTTAGTTCTGTTAGTATTTCTGAACATACATGAAATGTACAAATAGATTTTGTTGCAATATTGATGTATTATGTGAAATAATGCTTTGGCAATATGTAAAAGTTTTTATATCATGCCAATAAAGCTGCTACTACTACTACTACTATGACTACACTACCACTATTACCAATACCACTACTATGACTACACTACCACTATTACCAATACCACTACTATGACTATACTACTGTTGTTTAAGTGTCTTAATGGGCTGGCACCTGAATACCTAAGTAAATCAATTATCAAACGATCGGATATTCACTCCAGGACTACAAGAAATAATGACAAACTGGAAATACCTAAATGCCGTACTGTACTTGCTCAAAACTACTTTTTATATCGTACTGTAAATTTCTAGAACAGTCTGCCATCACAAATCAGAGGCTCTTCCACGTTGGCCTGTTTTAAGTCCTCACTAAGAAAATATATTTTGAATATGTAGCTACACGAGGCGTCACAACAAACTTAGTTCAATTTAGTTTTCTTATCATCTTATTATACATCACAAGTCACTAAATAATGATCATATTACAAGTTTTGCAAAATTAGTTTTAAGCTTATATAATAGGTTCAAAACATTGTACGATTAATAGATATTTTTAAACTAGTTTTAATATGATTTTATTGTAAATATGACATTGTTATCGTTGTAAATTACCTCTGAAAAACCCTAAGGGGAGAGTTAATAAAACATTTACATTTCCTACCACACCACTAAAACTTCTACCATTACCACTACAATGGCTACAATACCACTATTACCAAAACCACTACTATGACTACACTACAACACCACTACCACTTCTATCAATACCACTACTATGACTACACTACCACACCACTACAGCTGCTACCAATACCACTACTATGACTACACTACCACACCACTTCTATCAATACCACTGCTATAACTACATTACCACACCACTACAGCTGCTACCTATACAAATAATATGACTACACTACCACACCACTACAGCTGCTACCATAATCACTACTATGAGTAAACTACAACACTACTAAATCACTTCTACTCACAGATCCACTACACCACTGCCGCTTTAACTATCACTACCAGACATTTCCATTTCCATTTCAAGGTTACAACCAGCTTTCCCAGTTCATCACCAGCATTTCAGCAATCTCATACACTACACTACAGCCACTTCCTCGTCATTACTAAAACTTTTACATCTCAAACTTTTAATTCTCCCATGAGAACGGACCATTATTCATATCTACTTTGCAAAAATTAGTTTTTAAAAAAAACATTAAAAATGACGTTTCTAAAAATATTTCTAAAATAACATTCGCTAAAACGCGTAAGTGATAAAAGAAAAAATCTTTCCTCCAGTACCTATCATTTGCGCACTCATTTACCTACCCTGTCCCCTGGATGGAGTGCTTTCATATTCATCGTCCTCTTCACACTCATCAGCCACGTTATCATAAGTTTCATCATCATCATCATAATCATTGCCATTGACATAGCCATTTCGTTGCTGGTATGAACGCTTTTTACTATTACCATATCGCGTCTGGGAGATCGTACTTTGCGAATACCTTTCTTCGTACTCATAAGCATCTTGCTCTTCCTCTTGCATTGCTGCCTCCTCTTCTTCAGCCTTAAGCTTTGCAAGCTCTTCGAGGCGTTCAGCAAGGTTAATCCGTCTGTTTCTTGCAGCATACTTAATTGCTAGACTTACCTGAAATTTATAACAAAAGTTGGTCCTTACTCATGCCATTAGAAATGTTTAAAAGCATAGGTAAACATTGATTTCGCTGAAATACATAAGAGTGGCAATGATAATAAAAACGAACCAGAAGTATAAAAACATGAGGGGGGAGAAAGGAAGATAATGAAGGAAGAAAGAAGAGAGAAAGGAGATCAAGATGGAGGAGAGGGATAAGAAGAAGGGTGACAAGCTGGAGAAACAGGAGGAGGAAAAGAAGAAACTGGAGGAAAAGAAGAAGACGACGAAGGAAAAGAAGCTAGAGGAGAAGGATGAGAAAGAGAAGAAGCTGGAAGAACAGGAAGAGAAGAAGAAACTGGAAGAGAAGGAAAAGGAGAAGCTGGAGGAACAGGTGAAGGAAGAGAATAAGGAGCAATAGGAGAAAAAGGCAGAAGAAGCGGGAGAAACAGAATGAGTACACGGAGAAGAAGCCGGAGGAATAGCAAGAAAAGAAAAAGCTGGATGAACAGGATAAGGTGGAGAAAATCAAGGTCGAGAAGAGGGAGGAGGAAAAGGAGGAGGAGGAAACATTGAAGGGGGAAGAGAAGGAGGTGGAGAAAAAGGAGGAGGGGGAAGAGGAGAAGAAGGAGAAACAGAAGAAGGAAAAGGGTGGGAGGAAGAGGAGAAGGAAAAAGTAGGAGGAGGAAGTCAACAAGGAGGAAGAGGAAGAGAAGAAGAAGGAGGAGGAAGAGGAGGAAAAGGAGGAGGAAGAAGAAAAGAAGGAGAAGGAAGACGAGAAGTAAAACAATGAGGAGAAGGAGAAACAGGAGAAGGAGGAGGAGGAAAACGCGAAATAGAAGGAGGAAGAGGAGGAGCAAGAGAAGAAGAAGAGATTAAAACAGAAAAATGAGGCCGAGAGAAAGAAACGAAGTAAAATACATAGCAGTACACCTGGGCATTTTAGATTATCTTGCTGTAATTTTAAGGCTAGTAAGAGTTACTAAGCTAAGTGCACTAAACAACAGAGTTTGCTTACTGAATGCTGGTCCGGTAACAACTCGCACAACTCCGCTGCTCGGAACTCTCGATCACTTTTACAGGCTAACTGTTCAGGAACATAAAACATCAAACATTTCATTGACTGGACCAATGGAAAAGCATGTTTCTTAGTTAATATCGTTTAAGGACATGATCCAAAACAACGCATTTTGGTAAGGGAATGACAAGTGGAACACAACTGAAATGAAAACAAGCTGAGATGAAAACAAGCTGAGAACTGGTATCTGTGTAACGCAAACTGTGTCCTAAAAATTCCATTTAAAAACTAATTGCTTTCCATTCAATCAATGCTCCCATCACTAGTGAGTAAGTCGTTCTTTAACTCTCTTTTATTTCAACCAAAAACAAAACAAAGAAAATTTGACGTTTAACTCGAATTTTCTCCGTGTATAACCACTGTTGAAAACATCTGAAAAGTCCGCATTCTAGATTTCTTAGATTTTTGTCTTCCAATACTATCGTTATGGTAAAGACTGGAAAGTGTTTCTCATCTTTGAGTTAATTGTAGCCTACATATTAAATAGAGCTTTAACTTACAGCAAATGCTTTCATAACAAGTTGGATATGTGTTGTTTTAGCCTGGTCTAGAGCAGTGCTGTCCGCATCGAAACCTTGAGAAGCTTGGAATTTCAGGTAACTGTTAAGCAGCTTGGATCTTGTAAACTCCTCCTGCAATCGCATTTTCATTAGGAAAATTTTCATTTGCAGGTGTTGAATTTGTTACAGCTAGATATGTAATTATTCGTCTTTAGCGTTTAAAACATAACTAACGTAAAAAAAGTTCAAGTTTAAACTTAATCAAGTCTCATGCTAGTTCTCTACCAATTAAAAAGATGAACTAAAAGCATTGATTCGAATAAACTCTTAGAGCCCAAAACACGCCTAATGGTGTATTACTAAATTCTCTCTAAAAGAACCTATACGTTTAAGGTTAACAGTTTGGGAGAGTTTTGCTTTTCATCTTCAACGGTTTGCTATGTTTGATCTATCGCACTTTTAGCGGTCTTCCATTGCAGGAGCGGATGTGACGTATCTCTAAGCGTCCGTTTAGTTATCTTTGTAAATTATTTCTACAAACATTAAAAGACGACTCATTTTGAAAAACAAATTTTGATAATTTCAAATTGATGTAGTTTAATACAGAAGAAATATGGGCGTTCACCTCTCTTTTAAGGAAACTCAACTTTCCTACTTTATTTTATAACACATTCTACCTAATTTCTTACCTCAAGCTGCCCTTTGTCAGTTGTCATTTCACACATGGGCATTTCAAGGGGCAACAGATTGAGCAAAGGTCGAGGAAGTGTTGGGGGATACGTTGAGCCCTTGCAGATGATACACCTGAGGTTTAAAATATCAAAGTGAGATTTTAGAAAACCCAGTCTGAGGAAACAAAATTAGATTGAAGAGACCTCGGCAGAGAGACTCAGCCTTGGAGATAATACAACTATTAAAGAACACAACGTTGATTTCTTTATTAAGCAAAAGCCAAGGCAACGAAACAAGCCCCTTGCGACCAGGAAAAGACTGACCACAACACCAGGTTGAAACTCTGCTGTTATCAATTAGTATGTGGGTTCTTCTTAACTAACCCGCTATAGAAGACCAGAGATTACAGTGGTGTGGTTAAAGAAGGTCGCACAAATGTTCAACGCTTGGAAGAGCCAGAAATCAAAACGCTTGACAGTCAGAGATCTTACAAAATACGCCACCTACAGTGGAATTCTCGTACACACCTATAGTGGAATTCTTGTACACACCTATAGTGGAATTCTCGTACACACCTATAGTGGAATTCTCGTACACACCTATAGTGGAATTTTCGTACACACCTATAGTGGAATTCTCGTACTCACCTATTGTGAAATTGTCTTACACACCTATAGTGGAATTCTCGTACACACCTATAGTGAAATTCTCGTACACACCTATAGTGGAATTCTCGTACACACCTATAGTGGAATTCTCGTACACACCTATAGTGAAATTCTCGTACACACCTATAGTGGAATTCTCGTACACACCTATAGTGAAATTCTCTTACACACCTATAGTGGAGTTTTCGTACACAACTATGGTGGAATTCTATTTGACCAACAAACGAACCTCAACTGTTGTCTTGTTTCCTCGAGACCAACGACCCAATAATGATCAGACTTACTTTTTAGCTGAAAGACAACAACAAAAAAACGAGTGTTATCGTAATTTATAACCCTTCCAATAAATATCCCACAATCTGAAAGAATGAGAAAATCACATGGTATATAACTGAAAGACAGGTATCAGACAATATAACTTGTAAGGTATGTTAAACGTCGGTTATGTTATTTTACCCATCTCGGGGAAAAATAAAAATGTTTGTACTTGCCTGTAACAAAGTTACCAAGAATCTTGTTTCTAACAAAGTATTTAAAGCTTTACAATTGTTTCTAACTAAGTAATTAAGCTTGGTTTCAAAAACACCAGAAAATTTTTAAAAAAGCCAACAAGTTTCCCTAAAAGAACCCATTCAGACTTTCTTATTTATCAAAGGATAAACTAGATCAAAATTTCACAGAACTCTAAGCTCGAAGGAAGTCTCATTTTTCTGCAAACAAAGTTTTTCAAGTAATCAGTAATCTATTAGATTAAATACAAGTAGAGAAACTGAGACAACTGAGACATCTTGCCCACTGAAAATAAAGAAAAGAAATCCTTCTTTAATACCTGGCTTCTTGTGTTGGCAACTGGAGACCATGTGTTGCCAAACTCTCGATTGAGAAGTCGCACAATTCCACAGGAGTCGACTGAAACTGGGGTTCCCTCTTCCGAAAAACTGCGGTAAATGAAGTGGAAAAAGTTATTTACCTTAAATAATAACGAAATGCTTAGGCTTTAACTCCAGTGATGCACAATTTGTTAACCAAGAATTCCTGTTTCACCAGGGGTTACGAAAACCTTGTGCTGCATTCATAGTTGTTTTTTCGCCAAACTGATTTGAAGATATTTGTACATGTTGCGTTACTCTCTCACTTTAATGACAACGTGAGATCGCACAAGGACAAAATGTTTGTATTGGAACGTTACCGTCTCATACGGACAAGCTTCTGGAAAAAACATAATTCGTGTAGTGATTGGCTCCGGAAATCACTAGAGCAATTGTTTGGAAAACAGCATGTACGTTGCAGAGTTAATAAGTTTCCTTTGTTTTGGTTTCGTTCAGTATTCTGATTTCTGTGTTTAAGTTTGCTCTCGGTTTATTTTAAAGACCTTGTTGTCAGTGTCCAACTGGTTTGGGATATGTGAAGAAGTGCAGATGAACCACTGGACAATAGAAATCAGTTTGTAATCCCATAAACCAATTTGACAATATTACGTTAACACAAAAATATGTGACTACAACTAATACAGTTAGTTCTGTTCTTGTCTGCCTTCTGGACAAGATTTAGTATTGCTCTATGTTTAAGTTGTTTCGTTCTATTTTCTTTCCTCGCACGTGTGGACTGCGTTTTTTGTGTGTTTTTTTTTTCTTTCTTGACAATTTTTCGAATGAAGGGCCCCAAGTTTTTGTTTTGGACGAAAAAATTAATTGACTGTGTGTAGCAGCTCCAGACAAAAACTGAGCACGATTTCCTGTCACGAAGGACAATCTGATCAGACACTATGGGCTAGTGTGTGGCATTCAGGCAATTGGAGGCGAATTTGCAACCATGTGACAATTAGAATTTATTTCGTGCAACCATGCTTACGCATAAAATATCAGTAAGTGTGTGCTGAGCTATAATCAGATCGGATCAATCCACTTGATTTTTGACGAAGGAAAGTGAAAAGATAAATGAAGCGGAGGGAAATGCAAGGACTCATCCTGTCATAGCGAGATTCTTACTCGCGATCAACATGGAAGTTGTTACGCGAATTTGTTTCAAGACTTCATTAAAAGTTGTTTTCTTGGTCTGATGGGGCCCCTTGTTATCCAGTTACTTAGAACTTCAGCCAGAGAACTGTTATTGAAAGAGATATAGGTCTACTTACCCAAGCCATGACAAGTTGGCCTTTCGACTAAGTGTTAGCCTCTCATTTCCAATTACTTTCTTACATCGCCCAAGATCAAGAAGTTTAATAGCGAGAGCTTGCTCTCCGGGTAACGGGTTGGCTGCATGATAGGCTATAATCAACTGCCCCCCGTGCATTGCCATCGACACGACTGGACCTGGGGTACTGATCAGGTGACGCTGTACACCTCCTATCGTGAAAACTCTGACCAGATATTTGTCAGTTGCAACAGCCAACCAGGTTTCACTTAATGAAATCACCTTGAAGAAAAATCATTGCAAAACTTAGTCATCCATCATATAGTACAAAAGATGTCATTAAAGTAAATTTGCAAAGAAAATTACCATTGAACTTTGATTTTCAGGCTGAAAGATCCAAACACAACTTTTATTACAATATATGCATATGATTACATTGAATCAAGTCACATCAGAACAAAAGCAGATACATACCTCAATATCTTCATCTGTTGGCATTGAGACGCTCCACTCCTTAGAGTTATCCCAACTTCCAAAGTGGAGACAAAGCAATTTACTAACAAAAAAAATTCCCAAATTAACTGAAAAGTAAAATCGAACTGCTAATCTAGTATCTTAAAGTATCGTGAGTATGACAACTTGATGACACTATGAATCAACATCAATTGCAAACAGAGCATTGATGATGTCAGTGATAGTGGGATTGATGATGACAATGATGGTGGTGCTGATATTGTCAGTGACAGCAGGGTTGATAATGATGTTAGTAGTGATAGTCGTGATGGTGACTGAGATAGTGCAAAGATAATGGCAGTGAAGGTGTCAGTGTGGTGATAACAAATGGAGGTAACGATGACAGTGATGGTGAAGGTTATGACAGTAACGGTAACTGCGATGGTGAAAATGATAACATTGATTGCTGTGTCGATGACAGTGAAGGTGATACTACCAGTGTAAGAATCGGTGGTGGTGATGATGATAGCGATAATGATAATAATTGCTTGTCACTTTAAAATGTCTAACAACATTTGTTGTAGTTAAAACATGTTACGACATTAAGTAAAAAAGAAAATTGTGGTAGGTTCCAATTGCAAGACACAAGAAGTCTAACACAAGGAAGGCAGTATTTAGCATCCTGACAATTTGGAAGCACAAAATACAAACCTTGGTACCTCCTCTTGGGATTTACAAGCAAAGGCCACTGCTGTGGATGAGAGAGCAGCCATCGTGTGGTTCATGTGGTTAGTGAGGTGCATTGGGTGATGAGTGCTGGTGTTGTGGAACTCAACCTCAATGGATGAAACATCATCTTCATTGTGACACCGAACAATACCCACGGAATTCCAAACCTAAGTATGACATTTAAGATCACCGTGTGGTTAGTTGCAAGAAGTCTTTCATTGGGATGCTTTATAAGGGCTTTATTCTCATTTGTTTATCTGGAAATCGAGATCATTCCAGAATTCTTCCCATGGCATTCCAGAATTTTCCATGACATACTGTACATGAGAAAACTCTCAATCGGCTTCTTAATTTACTATTAGTGTCCACCAATGCCAAAAATCAAAACTAATCTTTTTTGAGACTTGATTGAAAAACATGATATTTCACACAATTTATAATATTATATCAATAACTACTTGTAAGTACAATTAATGGGGATTTATGCATTGAAAGCATTCAAAAAGAAAACGAACTTGCATGAACTGGGTTTCATAATAACGGTTTTATTTTTCAGAAAACTAAAATGAGAACGTTTTAGGTTTTCCATGACCCAAGAAACTTCATCTATGCAACTACTGTCTGATTAGTTTGGATAGCGAAAGATAGAACATAAATTTTTTTTTCAAGCCTGGGTAGCCCATCAGGTTAGTGAATTTCCCTGGTTTCCATGGTGCATCTTTTAATCTCCCAGGATTAATCACTAATCCATCACAGATTAATCACCAGCAGAAGATGATACTCATTTATACAGCCGAGTCGACTGGAACAAGTCATGTAAATTATCTTGCTAAATGACCTAACACATTGGTCTGACCAGGGGTAAGAACATGCAACCCTTGGATAACAAGTTGAACATTCTTAAACCACTTAGACGGTCATTGCTTAATCAAATAAGTTTCAGGACATAACACGGTTCTTTTTATGAAAGTTATATAAATACATAAGTTCTTGCTTCAAATTTAAGGAACATTTCACAACTTTCAAGGACAACTGTTTTAATATAATAATTACACCACTTGGTTTGCATGCATAATCAAGTCCAAGAAACAATCAACACAAAATTCTTTCTTTTTATTTAGTTTAGTTTCTTTTGTTTACGTAGCTTAAGTTACAAGCACTATTCAATCACTAAGTTTTAAAAATTGGGAAAGGTATAGGAACTGATATCATACTTAAAACTAATAGTAATTTTATCAATAACTTTTGTCTTAAACACCATTGATTATTCCCTGTTGATCATTTAAAGGCTTACCATGAATCTGTGCATCAGATGTGCAGGTGTTGATCCTGGTTGGAAAGCTTTTTGCAGCTTAGGCATGACTGGTGCATGGATTACTTGTGGCTGCATTTCAAGAAACAAATGCATAACACAAAACTTTCAAGTGCAGATTTTAACAAAGGGCCTACAGGTAACTTTGGTTCAAAAATCTAATTTTTCTCAAACAACGTGGAAAGAAAAGTAATCTAATTTCGGGAGTATGGTGAGTTTGATCAGAAGCCGCCTTGAGTGTTGAGCAATAGAAAACTGCCAACTTATTAAGCTTCTAAACCCTAACAATAATAGCCAAGCGAGAACACAGATAATCTGGGTTTATCAATAACATTATGGACTCAGGCAGCCTTTGAACACAAACACAACTTTGTTGTTAATGGGATTCAAAGATACCCTTCTCACACCTCTTAGAAAGTTGAAAAAATATATCACCTTAACTGAGATTTTCTTGTCGGTTTCTGATACTCCATCCCCCTCAACCATGCTATCAGTCTCTCCAAACTCAAGAGGTCCTGCCAGTTCAGCTTTCAATTTTCGAATATCTACAGAAAATAGAAAAAAAGCAAATCAAGTGTTGTTAAAGATTACTAAGTTTAACGTATGCTTTAAAAATATTTTGAAACCCACAAATTGACACAAAAAAAACAATAATTGTGTTATTGGATGTAAACAAATGTAAAAATAAATTAGTTTTTCCACAGTAGCAGGGATAGAGACACAGGACAGAGCCCCAGCTGCATACCAGTACCCCCTAGACAAACACAACTTACATTAAAAAATTCCAACTGGTTGAGGGCTGACAATTCGGCTATTTACAAGCGTGTTGATTTGACTCTGGGATCACACAGTCCATGTCCTATCAGTGGCCAGAGTGGGGTTTGAACCTGGGACAACCGCATGCAAATCCAGAAACCTAAACACCTAGCTACGTTGTCTCCAGTACCACACTGCATCAGTAACAATCCTTAAAAATACAATAATTAACTGAACTTAAAGACTACAGTGTTTACCTTTGTATTCACTGTCATCATCATCATCATCCTCGAAAGCTTCATCATCAAGCCAAGCATTTTTCACTCTCTGTCGCTTCTTTCCCACCAGTGACTCGGCATCACTGTCGTCAATTCCGGAATTTGCAATGACTTCATCCACCATCATGTCATTTTCACCAAAGCCATCCACAGTGCCCTTCAAATGAAGTTTGGATTAGTATGATTCTGTCTGTCATCTTTCAAATGTAAAATTGATAAGAACACGTTTGAATATACAGTAGTTCATAAATTTAGTTCAGATCTCTCTTTGAACAGCTAATGTCCATGAACTTTAGTTTGTATGTACATCTATATGTCATCTATGACAGAACAGCAAACAAGACAAGAATACACCCACTTCATTATTAGTATAGGTTATAATTGCAATGGGCAAAGGGAAATCTAGGATTAACTTCATGTGTTTTTATTTAGTTCCAAAATTGCTAGAGTTACTTTGCAACAAGATAAATTTGTCATTTTTTGTGTTGCCCACCTGAGAAAGTGTTGCTTAACCATAATTCATCCTAAGCTTTTGCCAGCATCTTAATTCACCCTAAGTTTTTGCAAGTTTGAAACCTTTGCAGTCCTTAGAAATTCTCAGAAATCGTTTAAAAACGTTTCTAAGGCATTTTCAGTTTTTAAAAACTTTCAATTTAATCTTTGGAGATTCGGAAATCTTTGCAAACTTCCGGAAATTTTTAAAAATGGTTAGAATTTGTTTTTAAGACATCTTTAATACTTCAAAAATTTTCGAAAAATCTTCTGAAAACTTCAGAAATATCCAAATGCCCAGACAGTGCATAGTAATTTTGCCCTCAAATAATTTTTCTTAAGATGTGAAATAATTCTATTAAATTTCTCTTTCGAAAAGTCAGTGTTTTCAGTTCAGTCTAAACATTTCAACAAATAAACAGGTACCTGTGCTTTTTTCCTCGTGAGTTTCTCTGGAATTACATTTTCACACACACCAAACTGTCCCTGAAAGTAGTAATGAAGAAGTAAACCTGGGTTTTCCTTTGTTAGTGTACACCAACTTACAGGTTGAAAATCGTCCAATGAATAAACGTTCCAATTAGTTTAATTGATTTCCAGTTAAAGGTCATGTAAACTATCTGGGGAAGATCACCCATGCAGCGTGCCCACTGTATGAAAACCAATTTCTTTTTGACAAACCAAAGATTATATATAAAACTCTTAATTACACACCAAAACGACCAATGACATGTGGCTTTCCACCTGGTTGCTAGGCAGTAGGACTAATTTTACCATGAATGCAAATTCCTCAGAAAATGACAGGCAATGAGATTCAGCACAGCAATTGATTTCTATGATGATGATCATCTGCTGTTAAAGTTTTTAAAACTGAGTCTTTGTTTCTTATATTTTGTACTGGTATTTAACTAAAAACATGCACTTTTTTTCTGACAGGTCAGGAAGCCTTCTTTGTCAGATCATTAACCCTAGACTGGTCTCTTATCTGGAACACTGTGAATAGTTTTTTTCCCAAGGCTAGTGATCTTTAGACTTGATTCTAAAGATAAGACTTGAAATTTCCATGAATAGGCCAATAACATATTACAGATCTGCCCTCAAAATAATCTTGTACTTGTTTGTACAGGTAATGGAAAGTTATGACGTGAATGCTGATGATCTGGGAACATATAGTACCGAACTGGTACAAAGTGTACTTTACTATGAACACGAGAAATGTACTTTTTAGGAATAACGCCAATAACCGAACACCTTAGTCAGCTATGTAGTAAACTGTTTGACCCATAGTAACCGACCCAAACCACAAGCTACATGGTTTATTGCCACAGAAAAACACTGCTAGATACAATTTTCGAAAC
>JAOBAT010087960.1:0-18096 GCA_026413305.1 Hydrozoanthus tunicans
TCATATTTGAATATTATTTATGTTAATTGCGTTTGAAGGAGAGGAGAGGGGCGCTTGCAGACATGCCTTTGAAGTTTGGAAACCGCCTATTGACACTTCACGCTCCAATGCGGCAAACGTGCTGGATCAAAACAAGCTTTGCAAATATTTCACTCATGATTTCATATGAGAAACACTTAATTTGAGATGGAAGTAGTTTTGCCTTTTATTGATCTTTACGTCTACAAGAAACAATCGAGGTTTGTGGGAAAATACATGTGACCAATTTGATGTAACGTCCATGGTAATTTGAGCCGCTTGATTTTACATATGATTTGAAATGAGCTTTAAAATCTTATTTCTTCGTGTTTGAGTTTTTAAAGCGTCTTTACGCTTCTAGTTGAATCTTTTATCTAGGTTTTGTCCGAAATTTTAGCCCAGCCTATTCAAAAAAACATTGTGTTTAAATAAGCTCGGCCTCTGTCGATAACTTTAATTTTCACTTTGTTTTAAAGCTCCTTCGATTTCATTAAATTCTTTGAGGTTTATTGATGTTCTTTCTTGTTTCTTTCTGAAGGGTTCTTTTGTATTTTCATATTTCAGCAATTTTAGCCCCCTTCTTTGTGCTTAATTTATGTCTCTATCACTTTGTATTACTTTGGCAAGGAAACCTTTCCTCGTTTGGTTCGAGGTTCGTTTGCCATTCGGCATCGTCGAAAAGGAGTTTGAACAACAAAAATCAAAATGTAATTACTGTTATGTTATTTGATCCAAGACCGGTCTCAAACCACTGCCGGATTCTAATAAATTAGAATTGATTTTTTAAAACCAATATCTGCTTAAAAGCAGATATTCTAAACTGAACTGGGGAAATTTGGGGCTTTCGCCTTTTCCTTCCCACGGCTTGAAACTTTTCAAAAAGTGAATCGAGATAAGAAGTTGCTTTGATTGGCGTTGTTGTAGTTAGTCGGACAAAACCGCACCAAACACGAGCCCCGTTCGCTGGTGTATATAGTCTTACTACCTACATATTCACTGCCAACCTTTTTATTAACTTTAGTTTTTATTTTTCTCTAGCCAAATACATCAATAACAGTCTCCACTTCGTCTCCACCTACACAAGGTTGCGACCCGTTCTCGGACTCAACGCAGGTCAAAATCATCAAGACCATAGCTTACTCTGTGCTGATGATCTTCACGTTTGGTGGAAACTTTCTGGTAATTGCCATCATCTACAGAAACCTTAATATGCGAACAATCATGAATTTCTTTATTTTAAGTATGACTGTTTCGGATGGACTATATCCTATTTGTGCGCACACAATATCTATAAAAGAAATCTTTTGGCCAGAAGGGCGTTGGCCACTGGATGGAGTGCTAGGATCGATAACTTGCAAACTGGTCATGTTCTTAAATGTATATTTAGCTATAGTTTCGATCTTGACTTTAGAAATTATTGCAGTTGAACGGTTTTTCAGTGTTGTCTTGCCAATGAAAAAACAACCCATTAGTAACAGGAGGGCGTGTTTCATTGTTATTGCCTTGACTTGGATTATTGGAGCAATTTACCCTGGTGCAGCGTTTAATTCGCACAAAATCACCCACAATGGAACACTACCATATTGTACCTACAGCTGGGAGCCGACTTTTGACCACGCTGAAGCGGCTACAATTGATTTCTTTATCTTCTTTATCGCCTTTACCATCATACCGTTCTTACTCCTTACCAGTCTGTACTCGGCCATCATCATCACCCTCCACAGAAAAAAAGCCAACTTCAATTTCTCCTCGGATGCAGCAAAGAAAAGAGCAATGCGAAATAGACGAACGACGTACATGCTGCTGGCTGTAATTGTTGTGTTTCTTGTGTCGTGGCTGCCTTTCAACATTTATGTGTTCCTTAGTGTGTTAGTCTGGCCTTCTTTCCGACCCTGTGAATCAAGACACCTGATATTTAGCGCAGACATCCTTGTTCTTCTATACCCAGCTGCCAACCCGATCATTTATAGCGCCTTCCTTGAAAGCTACAGAAAAGGTTTCCTGGAGTTTTTTCGTTTCCTCAAGAGATGCAAACCGTGCATGGCTAAGAACTCAAACCAGACATTTCTTGAAGATGAACACAACATTAACTATCCTGGGGAGAACACATCTTCAAGGGCGGTAGTTCTTCTGTCCATAAGAACACTTGAACAACAGTAAAACAAGGCAATCCTAAAGGAATATACAACATTTTTGTCACAGTAATACCCCACTTTTCCTTTAACTACAGTTTTAGGTACACTATATTTTCCTTTCTGTGCATGGGTTTAAGGGATTCTTTGTTAATGCTGTAGATCAGCGACACTTGAATTATTTCCCGTTCCAGTGCCTTGAAAATTGGTTTACAATAGTGAAATTAAGTCTAGGTTGTATTATGGGTCGGATTATTTTTATATCTGTAATATTTTTAGGGAAGTAATAAAGAAGAGATAAGTCGATACTAATTAACAAACCTGGCTGCAGATAAATCTGTCAAGGACTATCTCCGTTTAGGTGTGCGCGGCTGGGAAGTTTCATGCAGGAAGAGGGATCGAATGGAATCCACAAACAAAGGAAGATTGAAAAATTACTTTTATACTGAACTGTTATTGGTCATTGTTATGTTGTCCGTGAACACAGTATGATGACGATCTTAACTTTTCGAATAAAACCAATGAGTTTCTTCCACTACTTTAAACATTATCCCCGGTGGAAACTTAACTTAACAGAACTTAAAAATGCAAACAACCGGAATTGAATGAATTCATTTTGCTTGCCACAGCAGTCATTTTGGTTAGAGTCTATCCGGATTAGGACAATAACGAGACATAAAATCGAATATCAATAATCAAAAAGTATTGGTAACTGGTGAAAAATAACTTCTATTTTTAGGCAATCTCTTAATTTTAAAGCATTTACTAGTGCAGTTTTGGGAAGCGCGGTGATTTCAAGGTATTTAGTGATGCAGTTTTTCGAAACTTAAATTTACTTGCTGTTCCTTTTCTTAATTCATGCAGTCATTGAGGAAATTAGTGCAACTTTGACGCGACATCTGTTTGCGAATTTACTTTGCACTTGCTTTTAACTTGTCAAGTTACGTGATATAGAGGTGAAAACTCGCTAGCTAAACTCGTCATTGCCATATCAACTCAGGCCCGTTGAGTCAATCAAATGTCCTGAGCAAATCCAGTATGCAGCTAAACACTTTCCTACTTTGAGGAGATCGTGAAAAGTTGCTGCAATCCGCACGAACTTGTAATTCAAGTTTTACTCACTCCAAGGTACAGCTAGCTCCACCCTTCACTGAGTTAACAATGGTAAAATATAAGATGTCGTGGACTACACAGGTCGGTATTTTTCTTTTCTGTTTAACAATTCATCTTACAGCATAAAAACACAAATGCTTCATAAAACAGATTTAACGGTATATTTGTTCATCTGTACAGAAAGCCAATCAATGTTCATTATAATTACCAACTAACGACATTTAAACATATTCAAAGGCTTCCTTCATTGCATACACTTTTGCTGTTTTTCCTTTTATCGGTTTCCACTTTTATTACATTAGTTTGTGTACGCTTTTAATTAATCATTTATACATGGAAAACACCCTATACTATTGCTAAACATTTACGGTTAACCTTATAGTGCTGTGCCTGTTTCGACAATAAAGAGTTTTTTTTTTAAATTTAAAGTATTAGTATACCATTATTAGTTCCAAACACCAAAGTTTTAGGTTGTTAGAATTTTTTCTCATTTCACCGGGAGCGAACTGTTAAACTAGGCGAGTGTTGTTGGTTATAAAAATGTTTGACAATTTTTACTCTTTTTAAAACCTATAAAAATCTTAATTGAAAACTTTTAACTGCACCTTGCAGTTCATTTGCTCCCTTTTTAAATTTTTGTGTCTTTCCTTTTAATTGATATATATCAGAAAAGGGCAGGTGCCAATCGGATAGTTATTACTTTGAAGTCGCATGTCCTTCCCAGCGAACTTTCATGAACCACAACACAAAAGTCTTCTTATATATGATGCGAATTGTATTTTTCTTTCATGTTTATTTCTCCAACAACCCTACAACTCGGCTTTTACTTTGGCAAGAGTGTCAAACTTATTTACTTAGTTTGTTTAATCTTTTAAAGTTGAGAAAAAAATCGTTCTTAAAACAGATTTTTTGAATTAATTAAGCAAATTTTGCTGAAAAATGACAATAGCATCGAGCAGTGGCATCGACATGTCGGTTCTCTTCATTTTTTACTGTCACAACTCAATGCTTGGACTTGCATTATTTAATAGCTCAGTGGCAAAAAATTCAAGTTATCGTCAATAATCAAAAACCAGTTTCCTTCTCACTCAAAAATTCAGCCACTGGACAAGTTCTACTGACAATACAGCCCAACCATTTTTCTTACTTTATAAACCTCTACTATCGAATTCAAATGGCTCAAAGCTTAAATTGGGCTAAACGTAAGTATTCTACATAACATACATTAACGTACTAGTGCTGTTCTCCAAACGTTAACCCTTCTTGAATTTTCTTTATGACTAAAATTGTTCAGTTAGACGTCATTATCGGTTCTTTCGGACGAGCCCTAACCGGCCTGAGCAAAAATCATACAATATATGAAATTAAATTAAAGCAATATATGCCATCAAGTTAATATCGAGCTCCATTTCCTGCGCGTCCAAAACTTCGTAAAAAACACTTGCTACTAAATATTTAGTGCACCAGACGGGGGGATTAGTGGAAATAGAGCTCTGGAGATATCCAATCGCCCCAGGTTCACGAACTGTCCATATCACTAATGTGTAAAAATTTTACCTGGTATTCTTCATTTAGCCGTAGTGGCAGAAATTTAACTCGTAAACACTACAATTTCAAGTGTTAACGAAATACAAGCTGTTCAGCTGCAGACGGTATGGTTCTTTACATTTTTAAAGTTGGTACCTCAATTTTTAGAACCCACATATTCACTGCCAACCTTTTTATTAACTTTAGTTTTTATTTTTCTCTAGCCAAATACAACAATAACCTTCTCCACTTCGTCTCCACCTACACAAGATTGTGATCTGTTTTTGGACTCAACCCTGGTCAAAGTCATCAAGACCATAGCTTACTCTGTGCTGATGATCCTCACGTTTGGTAGAAACTCTGGTAATTGCCATCATCTACAGAAACCTTAATATGCGAACAATCATGAATTTCTTTATTTTAAGTATGACTGTTTCGGATGGACTATATCCTATTTGTGCGCACACAATATCTATAAAAGAGATCTTTTGGTCAGAAGGGCGTTGGCCACTGGATGGAGTATTAGCATCGATAACTTGCAAACTGGTCATGTTCTTAAATGTGTATTTAGCTGTTATCTACAGAAACCGTAACATGCGAACAATCATCCTTTACTTAATCCTGAGTATGGCTGTTTTAGATGTACTATTTCCTATTTTTGCACACACCGTTCGGATTAAAAAGATTCATTGGTCGGGAGACCTTCGGCCACTGGACGGAGTCTTTGGATCATTGTCTTGCAAGTTGACCAATTCTTGTAAATGTGGAGACGAAGTGGAGAAGGTTATTTTCGTAATTGGCTGAGGAAATGAAAACCAGAGTTAAAAACAAGTGAATGTATAGATCCTAAAACTGAGCGGATTGCTGCGAGTGTCCGTTACCTCCTTGACGCTCAAAGTAGGAAAGTGTTCTGCTTCACATAAGTTTTGATCAGGATATTCTATACAAGCCGGAGTGGGCGTGTATTGGCATTTTATTAACGTTTTTAGGTACTTAAATCTTTTTCTTTTCATTACTTCTTCTTGACAAGTTAAGATGTTAGTAATATACAAAAATTTCGTCGCTACATAGCACCAATGATTTTCTAAGGTAGAATAGAAACAGCAAGTAAACTTTAGCTCTTCAAAATTTTACTACTATATATACCTCGTTTACATCTACTTTAAGAAAACGTTTTCCAGAAAACGCCAGTTGATACTTGGCATGCTTGCCATTGGCGCCAAAAACCCAGCTCTTTCCTGTTTCTTTCTTTTGCGGAAGGACGAGAAAACATCCACTTCGGGCTTTGTCGTTTCTTCAACTAGCTTATCACTGGAATTTTTAGTTATTCTATTCCAGCATTTTGGGCAAAAACATAGGTAGTTAGAAACTCTGGTCCACAGGAAGAACGAAACATGGCGACCAAAACGAATACTTGGTAACAAGAAACTATTTCAATATCTGGATAGCAGAGAACCTGGGGCGAATGTGTTTCGAGAATTCTAAAATGTGTTTTAAACTTTGAAATGTGTTTTTGCGACTTTAAAAGGTGTTCTTGACTTTGAATTGTGTTTTGGACAATGAAATGTTTTTAGAAGTATGAAATGTGTTTTGGTGATTTTAAAATCCGTTTTGGTGACTTTGAAATGTGTTTTGGTAACATGCATTGATATGTGTTTTGGCGACTTTGAAATGTGATTTGTGCTTTGAATTTTGTTACTTAATTTGGAAATCTGTTTTCGTTTTTTGCTTGCGTGTGACATATATGGGCCATCGTAATCTTGCGGACTCTGTGGCTCGTGCAAAGTCCTTTCGCCGCAAGATGAAGAGGCGGCTTCCAAGAATTAAAATCTTCCCAGAGGTCAACAAATATAATGTTTAGGGTGTGTATGTTCGAAGTAGCCAAATCGTTATTTTCAATAACTTTTATTTATTCATTTCCCCGTTCTAACTAAAGGAGGCATTATAAGATTCTCAGCATAACTTGCAAGCATGGCCAGGACATTATGTATTGTCTAAAATCAATTAGTGTACAGTCTTTACACACATGTACTTGACTGCATCCACAATTTTGTTAACCTACAAATACTGCGACGGAACGATTTCTTTACATAGAACGATGTCTTTACATAGTTTAATGCGGCAGGAGAGAGAGCATTCGAAGAGTTATTTCGTAATTCTAGTACTTGATTCAGCATAAGGTTTTTAGAATGAAATCATTGTTTGCCGTTACTCGAAAGTCGATAGAAACTACTAGTTACCTAATACAAGCTCATTAATAACAAAACAGCTACATTAGAAGTCACACTCAAAACTTTTACTGTCAGGCTAAATATGTATGAGGCACTTACAATTGAGCTTCTATTCCACATATACCACAAACTAACGTTAATGGACATGCAGAGCTTCAAAGGGGCAGTTAAGTAATAAGTTATTAAGGGAAAGCCTTTATGAAATGCCGCTCCATGCAGAGCTCTACATCGGTCAGAAGAACTACCGCCCTTGAAGATCTGCACATTCTCCGTAGGACAGTTAATAATTATGTTTCACTACAGGCAACAATGACTTCATAGTTTGAGATCTTAACGTTTGCACCTACGATACAAATGACTGATAGTTTAGCTCGCTTAGATTGATTAGGACTGAAGAGAAGCTTTTAGTCAAACACTACAGACATATTGATGTAGTATAATTATGGTTTATGCAACATAAATGCGGAAACTGAATCAGTTCAGCACAAGCGTTTTAGAGTAAGCCTATTATTTGCAATTCCTCACTTCTTAAGAGGCCGTTCTCTGTATTACAATTATTGATACTGTAACTATATTATTTACACTTTTTATTTTGTACTGACACCTATCATGACATTGCTTTGTAAATACTTAAAAAGGAAGAAGTTTAGTTTCTGCCGAAACACGTCTGTAAAACTTAAACTAAAATTTGTTCTTTATTACAATTATTATACAATTTATTTGTACCTTAGAAAAAAAAGAGTGTGTTTCGGTATATTTTCCAAGCTAGACTGAGATTTTGGTATACTGCATAAAGTTCCATGCGTATAGGAAGGTCCTTAAAAACTGTTGATAATAAGTATTACCGAGTTCCGATCTAGTCTTCTCATACTGTAAAATATATAGATTTGCTGCAAGGACTGTGAAGCTTAAGTACAATACAATACTGGTTGATAGCGTGATACTTGATATACAGCAAACAACTTAAAAGCATCTTCAGGTGGGTGATTTATGATTCTAATTAAACCTAAATTTATAGTTTACGCAAAACGGAGGGTATTATTGCGACAAACAAGTAATAGGATGTCATAATACTCGCTAAAATTCATAGAAAAATACTTATGGGTATAATGTAATGAATGGTGAAATTCGATTTTCGTTTTTCTCCTTGGCCAATGAATGTTTTATCCCTAAGACGTGTGAAAAGATAAGAAACAGTAAATCTGAAACAGCCTTAACTAAGACAAAGTATTTGGTGATTGATCCAATTAATCCCATGTTGCGGTTTCTGTAAATAGCAGAAACAACCTGATGATGATTTTAAGTCAAGAACGTTTGGATATTAACTTTTTATCGTTACATTTTTAGACCTTTATCTATTTTTAAACAAGTAAAATGTTTCTCACTATTGCTCCAGAGTTCTTACGGACATACGAACTACCGCCCTTGAAGACGTGTTCTCGACAGGACAGATGATGTTATATTCCAGTTCAGGAAACACCTGGTTTGAGTTCTTAGCGCATGCACTGTTTCCATCTCTTGAGGAAACGGAACGACTCCAGGGAACCCTTTTTATAGTTTCAAGAAGATGCAACAAATGATAGGATTGATTGCTAGGTACAGATGAAAGGGGAAAACTGCCCAAAATGCCCGGGGCTAAATGTCATGCAGGTGCCTTGATTTACAAGATCGGTAAGACGACCAGATAAACGCATTAAGGAACACAGAAGAGGAGGTTGTTGTAAACTTAAGCTGTGCAAAACTGCACTACCAAACACGTTATTTACATTTAACTGGATAACGTTTTTTCAGAAGGCGCCAGTTGTTTTCAGTCAAGTATCAGTATTTTCCGATTGTTAAATCTTGACTATTTAAACGATACTAAGCTAATCTGCATAAAGATAAACCGAAACGTGAAAATAATATAATGGAGTTAACTACCTCTTTAGCGAATTGAGTTGATTCATAAAACGCTTTACTTTCTGGCTCTTTCGAACAAAACATATCAAGAGAAAGCTTTTAAAGTTTGTGTTGCGTGCTGCTTATGGGCTTGTCGTAGGTAGATTATTAAGAAACTTACCCAGCGATTGCATTTAACCACTTGTGTAAAGTTTGTGTAGCATATAAACAGTAAACTCTACTGAACTGTACTTTCTCAAATTGTTCCATCACGAGAACATTCTGCAAAATTTATCACCAACTGAGCCGGTGGGGGAAATGCTCGGAAGATTCTTTGAAAGTAGAAACAGTTTTAACGCTGGTTGATTTTGATGGATCATAATGTTTTGTTGTTCTGGATGAGAAGAAGAAACAGTGTACTGATGTATGGGAAACTTCGTAGCTTCTGTTCAGAGAAAGAATAAAATTAGTTAAACTTTAGAACGACGTATTTGCCGCCGGCTAGAATTTTTGAGGAACTTTACTTTCCCACCCCTCTCACAGATAAGAGTTCGAGTCAAGATTGCCCCACTAATTTTTCTTTTCCTCCACTATTCAAAGACTGGATTGGGAAGGATAAACACATGTTACAGCAGATTTTCTATTGGGTTATTGTGGTTTGAAATTGGTTTTAGTTTGATTTAGCCGTGCTATAGCTAGTGGTAGTGATAGAGAGCTGGATCGAGTCATGATCGATCTTGCGGATTTTCACACATCGCTAGTTCAGTGCTTCCGCCGCCATAACAGCAGCAATCTCTAAAGCCCCTTTTACACGAGCAATTTTTCCTTGACAAGTTTACTTGACAATTTTTATTGCTCGTGCTAATTTTCTTTGACAAGGTTTCCTTGTTCGTGTAGACGACGGGCAAGTTTTCCTTGACAAATTTTCAGTTCAATATAACAATCTTATCCTTGTCACATTTTCCTTGTTGTCCGTCTACACGAGCAAGTTTCAGATTTGACAAGGAAAAATTGTCCAGTTTTCTCCATATACACGAGCAATTTTTCTTTGTCAAGGCAAACTTGTCAAGGAAAACTTGCTCGTGTAAAAGGGGCTTAAGCAATCTTCCCACACATCGCCCACTGTTCAACCGTACGTTCAAGATAGCCGACCTAAAATTTGTTTACAATCATCTATTTTATTTCTCATTTCTAGGCTAACGATAGCATCACACAGATTCTCAGCGTAACTTACACGACTGGCCAGGGCATTTCTGTACGGTCTTTGGACACAAGTTAATAGTGCAGTTTCAACCTTATCAAAAGTACAACCTAAGTATAGTCGTGTACTCGTTTGGTAAATGCGGACAGAGAACATTGAAATAGTCATGTCTAGTTTTCGAAGTCCTTAATGCTACTTGCTAATAATTACAATTTTATTAGTAGCATAAAGGTTACAAAACCGAAAAACCACTAGCCTCTAAAAGTGGTACTTATAGGTACATCATAAAACTATAGTTTACGGAATTGCGGAGTGACGCATTCTATAAAAGAAGACGTTTTTCACTGTTGTTTCAGAGCTCTTACGGACAGAAGAACTACTTCCGGTGAGGATGAGCTCTTCGCAGGACAGTTAATGTTGTGTTCCAACTCAGGAAACGTCTGGTTTGAGTTTTTAGCACGAGGTTTGCATCTCTTGAGACAACGGAACACCTCCAAGAAACCCTTTCTGTAGCTTTCAAGGAAGATGAAATAGATGATTGGGTGATTGCACGGAAAAAATGATAGAGAAATTTGCGCTAAATATCAGGTGTCTTGAGTCGCAGGGTCGGTGAGAAGTCCAGACAAACTAAGAAAAGCAAATGCAGTTAAAGGCAGCCACGACACGAGAAAGACAACAATTACAGCCAGCAGCATGATATTACTCGTCTGTTTTCCATGGCTCTCTTTTTAGCTGCATCCGACGAGAATTGGAAGTTGGCTTTCTGCCTGTGGAGGGTGATGATGATGGCCGAGTAGAGACTGGTCAGCAGTAAAAACGATATGATGGTAAAGGCGACAAGGGCGATAGTGTACTCAGTTCTTATTGCCTCGAGGTTGTCAAGAGCCGGTTCCCAGCTGTAGATGCAATAGGGTGTTCTTTCTTTGTGGGTGAGTTTGTTTGAATAAAGTTTGGTAGAAGAGTGGATTGCTGCAATCAGCCAAGTCAAGGCAATAACAGTGAAACACGCCCTCTTGTTACGGATGGGTTGTTTTTTCAGTGGCAAGACAACACTGGTAAACCTATCGACTGCAATAACTTCCAGTGTAACGACCGAAACCTCAAGGAACAAATGATAACAAAAATTGGTCAACTTGCAAGATATTGATCCAAAGACTCCGTCCAGTGGCCAAATATCTCCCGACCAAATCTTTTTAATCCGAACGGTGTGTGCAAAAACAGGAAATAGTACATCTGAAACAGCCATACTCAGGATAAAGTAATTGATGATTGTTCGCATGTTACGGTTTCTGCAGATAACAGCAACAACCAGAGAGTTTCCACCAAACGTGAGGATCATCAGCACAGAGAAAGCTATGGTCTTGATGACTTTGACCAGGGTTGAGTCCAAGAACGGATCGCAATCTTGTAAAGGTTGAGACGAAGTGGAGAAGGTAGTTTTCGCATTTGGCTGAGAAAATGAAAACCAGAGTTAAAAACAAGTGAATATATAGATCCTAAAACTAAATACTAATTTTGAGAATGCAAAGAATTATATATACGTATATACCACTCTAAAAAGTCGACAAGCCTCGTTTCACTTAAACATTATTTTGAAGTGTTAATTTCCTTATAACAAAAAAAAATGAATGTTTAGGAAAGATTTTTTTTTCAATTGCCAATAGAACTGTTCTTGGTACTCGTGTTTTTCGAGGATTCTTGGTGATGATATAGAGATGTAAAAGACATTGTCAAAATAATTCAAACCGCGCATAATGTGCTTGTTTTGAATTGCCTTTAAAGCTTTTGCTGGCGTTTAGTTTTTGAGTTTTGTCCTTAAAAATTTTTCTCATTGGTTTAAACTCAAATTATCTAGTTAGAAAGTTGAAACCCCAAACTTGTAGCAACAAGAATGCACGGATAGACAAGAATGAAAACTACTTATAAAAGACTCGAGTTTTAACTTGGCTTTTTGATGTTAGGGATTGGTCTTATCATGGTAGTGTCTTTCTACTTTAAATGCTAGACTGTTGGGTAGAAAAGAAAATTACCAACCTGTGTCGTCCACGACATCATATAAATTATCTTGTTGTTGATGACCGAAATATGGAGCTGTACCTTGGAGTGGATTAGGCTTGAATTCCAAAAATGAGCGGATTACTTCGAGTGTCCGTCACCTCCTTGACGCACAAAGTAGGAAAGTGTTCTGCTTCACATAAGTTTTGATCAGGATATTCTATGCACGCCGCAGTGGGCGTGTATTGGCATTTTATAAACGTTTTTAGGTACTTCTCTTTACTTCATCTTGACAAGATAAGGTGTTAGTAATACACAAAAATTTCGTCGCGTCATAGCGGCAATGATTTTCCAAGTTAGAATAGAAATAGCAAGTAAACTTTAACTCTTCAAAATTTGACTACTATATATACTTGTTTACATTTACTTTAAGAAAACGTTTTCCAAAAAACGCCAGTTGATTTCAATCAACTATCAATACACTCCCACAGTTAGTTATAGTGACTAAAGTTACACGCTAAAACAGAATTCTGCATAACAGTTAATCAAAACGTCAAATAATCGAGTTATGCTGCAAGCGATTTGCGTATTTTTCAAAAAATAGTTTCCTTTGTGGCTCTTTCGCTCAAAACAAGTTTTGATCAGGATATTCTACAGACACCGCAGTGGGCGTGTTTTGGCATTGTATTAACGTTTTTAGGTACTTAGATCTTTTCCTTCTCATTACTTTGTCTTGACAAGTTAATATAAGGTGCAGCTGCTGGGGTAATACAAAAATTTCATTGCGTCATAGCGGCAATAGTTTTCTAAATCAGACTAGAAACAGCAAGCAAACTTAAGCTCTTCAAAACTGAACTACAATGTACTTCATTTACATATACTTTAAGAAAAAGATTCGAGAAAATGCCAGTTGATTTCAATAAAAGAACAATACACTCCCATTGTTACTTATTGACTAAAAATACACGCTAAAACACAATTCTGCATAACAGTTAATCGAAACGTCAAATAATCGAGTTATGTTGCAAGCGATTTGTGTATTTTAAAAAAATAGTTTCCTTTGAGGCTCTTTCGCTCAAAAGATAACTTAATAACAATATCTCAAACTCAAAGTAGAAAGCTTTTAAATTTTGTGTTACATGCTTGCTTATGAGCTGGTCGTAACACCCATAAGTAATTAAGGGCATTGGACAAACCGCCTTCAATCACAAGAGCAATATTTCATATGGCATGCTAACAGCAAACACCTGAAACCTTTTCTTTTCTTTGAGGGAAACTGATCAATTTGTTCTGATCATAGTTAGCGAAACATAAAGTTCTTTAAAATAATAAGTGCAACATATTAATGTTGAAATAAGTGCAAATGGACAATTAATGCAATATAACAAATGTATAATTACGGTTTCACACAAAAAATGTAATTAACGGTTGACTTGGTATACAAAAAAAGTGCAAAAAATAGTGTAAATATACAAATTGTAAAGATTAATGTAAAAGTTGAAAATAAAATAAATAAATAAATAAATAAATAAATAAATGTGACCGAAAAAAAAAAAAACAGTAAACATTACCCAACTGTATTTTACCAAACTTGTCCATTACAAAAACATTCTACCAATTTATCACCAATTGAGCCTGTATTCGATATTGTACTCGGAAGGTTATTTGAAATACTAAAAAATGTGCAAAAACTCAAACATACAAGGAATGGATGAAAAAACTTGTTCCGACCAACTGAAACTTTCTCAGATTTCTCCATTTAAGGCTCCAGACGAATTATATGGACTTAACTGTACTAAGGCAGTAGGGCATGATGGTGTGCCAATATCGTGCTTAGTAACAGCTGCTGATTTCATTTACCAACCACTTACACACAATTTTAACACATCCTTAGCTTCAAATATATTTCCTGACGAAATGAAAACAGCCAAAGTAATTCCCCTGTTCAAGAGTGGCGATCGGTGCTCAACATCAAGTTATAGACCAATATCACTTCTTCCGATATCATCCAAAATTTTGGATAAAATTGTATGTGAAATGCTAACTGCTCATTAAGAACAGAATAATCTCTTGTTTGAGTATCAGTTTGGTTCTAGAAAAAGAGAAGTACTATTTTGGCGATTTTAGGCTTTGTAAATAGAACCATTGACTCTATTGATGATGGGGGCACCTCTATCTAGGTGTCTTCCTAGATCTGTCAAAAACATTTGACACCGTTAACCACGACATACTTTTGGACAAACTCTTACTATGGAATCAATAATGAAGCAAAGGCTTGGTTTAGCAGCTATTTGAAAAATCGTAGACAATATGTATGTTTGACGGAGTAAATTCAAACATCTTACCTTTACAATATTGGGTACCACAAGTCACTGTCTTTGGCCCTATACTGTTTCTAATATATACCAATGGTGCTCAATTCGTTACTAGTTTAACTCATATCGTGCTATATGCTGATAACATGAACCTTCTTGTTAGTAATAAGTCTCGTAAAGAACTAGCTTGTTCAGAGGAATGGTTACAAGCAAACAAACTGACTGTCAATCTTTCTAAAACCAAATTCATCCTATTTGGTTCTAGACAAAGACTTACAAGTAGCACTGCTAGAATCGAGCAAGATTTCCGTTTGAAATTAGGAAGACAGATTGATAGAGCGACACATACAAAATTTCTCGGTTTATTGTTGGACGAGAATCTTACTTGGAATCGTCATATTGATTCAGTTAGCAGTATAATTGCAAAGTCGATCAGAATATTATTTAGAGCGCGACACTATCTAGATCTAGACAGTTTGAAAAATCTTTATTACAGTTTTATCTATTAACACATTTCATATGCAACTCTCATCTAGGGCAGCAAATATAAATGGTAACTGCTTCCTTTACACCTCTTACAAAAAAGAGCATAATACCCGCAATTACATTTTCAGACCACAGATTTCCAAGTAGACCCTTATTTCAGAGGCTCAACATATTAAACATTTTTGAAATAGTGAATCTTCAGTTATCAGAACTCGTCTATAAACATAACACTAAGCAGTTACCTGAAGTTTTTTCAAACAATTTCCGCGACACGATCTAGCAAGTATAATCAAGCCTAAAAGAGCCAAAACATGTTATTTTCAATTCAAAATATGTATTAAATGAAAAAAAGAACGTCTCTTTTGTTTCTCTATTTGTTTGGAAGCAATTTTGCTGGCTTGCAAATAAAATTCCATCCTGATCTATTTTACTTCAATGGTCAATATAATCTATTTTCACTACAATTTCGTCTCCTGTAGCGTCACACACAAACATTTGCCCAGTTAGCTTTTATCACCATTTTAAATACCTATCCTTCAACATTCATTCATCGAAGTCTTGAAAGATTTGAAGTTATAGCACATTCGCTAGAAGACGTTTTGTAAGACCCTTTTTTACCGATACAAAAAGTAGGTTTTGAGAATTACAAGTTTGGAGTTATTAAAATTGTGTGATAAACCTCAAACCCCGTCAATCAGCGGCCAAGAGATTGTTTAACAAGGATTAGGATTTTTAACTTATATCAGAAGTTCAAATTTTCGACACACGGTCACTAAAAAAGTGGGACCAAAAATCACCTGTCTGAACGGTATTTTTGGTGATGTTCGGTAATTTGCATATTTCTTTTAAATACAGTGAAATTTCACCCAACAAATATGAAAGTATGAGAGAAGTTTATTTTTCAGGGTTTGTCACCGTGTGTTTGATTTTTACAGATTACTACTCTTAAGTTGTTTCACAATGCTTTGGTTTGGGTAAGGAGAAGGATTATATGTTTTAATTGCCGAAATGAAAATGTAAAGTTTGGCGGCCATAAACTGCATGAAAATGTGATGTTTGGCGGTCATTATTCAGTACTGTGTGCGTAATTAAGGCTGTTACTGTATGCATAATTGAGCATGGGTGATTAAGGAAAATTTACCGGACTAACTTTGTCATATGTAGGACAATGGACTGCTTTCTTGCAAAGGCGAATGGTCTTTTTCAATCTTGTTGCGGTCCAATTCGTCAGTCGTTGCTTCAAAATTTTTTAGCACCTTCACTTCATAGCCAAACTGATGCACATTTCCAGGTCTCTTAAGAGTGCGTCCACGTAAGAACCATGCAGAACCGGCTACATGCACTGTCACCGATTTTCATCAAACTTAGCACACAAGTAAAACTTCACTCCCTCATTACACAGATACAATGATTTGTCTGAAATGTACAAGGCATGGGAGATCTGTCAATCAAAACTCCAGCCTCATTAAATATGCAAAATATCCTCAAAAAATCTTGAAATTTTGACAAACTTTGACCTTGTTTTTCAGAGCGATGCATCAAAGTAAATGACTCAGAAAGTTATCACGATTAACCTTGATCTTTGTTAAGTGGAATTTTGATATAAAAAGTTAATTCGATCTTTTCGGATTTTTTTTTCTTGCCGTTCCACGAAGACACCAGAAGTTCAGTTGCTGCAAAGCTCTCAGGCCGCCTTCGACTAATCACGGAATGCAGCGATGCGGAGTGTTTACAATAAAATACAACGTTTGTTTTGGCTTTTCTTAATGTTTAACAACAAATTTAAGAAGAAAAATGTCTTTAAAGTCCGCGTGGGATCAAGTAGTATCGATAGCAAAATGTTAAATTTTTGCTTCTGACGCAATCGAGCGTAAAAAAAGGCAATGAGAACGATACTAAACGAAAATATTTTTTGCGCCAAATGAAAAACAGATTTGTATCAAAAAGCACTCGCAACGCACATATTCTATACTTCTAACTAAGAATAATGGCACATATTCTGAAGTTGAACTATAAATAAAGATAAAATTATGAAGTTATGGACATGGTTGTTCGGAACTCTAGCTAGTCTATACTAAGTCTAGTATTAAACCAACTTTGGTTCGTGCAATTCAGGAATCACACCAGTAATTCTAAGAAATTTGTTTCTTGTTTCTTGCTTTTTTTCTTTACTGCCGTGCCCCAATGTCGAAGGATTAGCAGCTGCATTCTGTGGCTGTTATTTATAAACTACAATTCTCCGAAACAAAAATCGCACCAATAATTCAACTCATTCTTGAAATTGACATGAGTAGCAGACAAGACCAGTTGTTTATATATAGGGTTTTCAATTTCGTTGATTTATACGTTTTACCATTTACTAGCCTCCCAGCTTGAAAACTATATCAATGTATGCTATATATGGTCAACCAAAAAAAAGTTTTATTCTAGTAATAAATACCTTTACATTTCGGGAAAACCTGGGAACAAGTTATTACGTTGTTGGATTGCACAGTTGATGGGAAGGAGAAGTGGCGCTTATGTTACAGCATCCTCAATTGAAAAAATTCTCCGGTTTTTCGGTCGTGGTTTTTATGATTACGGAATGTCCGATTTAAATTGTTCTTTTCGACAATTCTGTTCGGAAGAGTGTAGTCTTGAAAGCCGCTACAAAAAGGATAATACGCTCTTGCCACTTCACGCATGCACTAGAAATATTTATAGTCATCTTAAAGGTTGTTACAACACTTCTGACGCTATTATCGAAAGTGAATGGAAGCTTTGCTTGCTGAGAGCAGGTTTGTTTAAAGAGCAAGGGGAAACTTTTACAATTTGCCCAAAACATCGCCAAAAAGCCAGCCAGGGGCGTGACGAGTCGCATGTCTGAAGAAATATACAACAAATGGGGAGTTGTTTGTGAAGTCGGACAAGGTACGGTTCTACTTTTTTTTCTCTTCTCACTGCCCGGAAACCTAAAGACATAGAAAAAATATAAAAGAAACGATAACAACCAATGATAGTTACTTCATATTTGTGTTAAAGTTTGAAATCCGTAAATAGTGTACCTCCCCTGATAAATTAATACATTTATTTTTCACTATTTATTAAAGAAATATATGTAGCTAATCGCCGACATTAAAGATTCCTTTTGAGCCGATTGACTACATTTAAAAAGAAAAAATCATAAACAGGGCCGTAACTCGAGGAAGAATGGGAAGGGG